>JARHVA010007912.1:0-62500 GCA_037957365.1 Torreya grandis | reverse complement strand
GAGAGTATTAGCCTTAGCTTTGATATATTATCCCAATTTTCCCACTGGACAAAGTTTTTGTGCTACACACTAGTCCTTTGTTAATTTAGATATAAGTGTCTTGAGTCTGCACTAGTTGAGAATTAATTGGTCCCCATTTCGTGAGTGATCTACTCAAGACAAGTGTCCTAGATAACCTTGATAGCTTCATGCAGTTAACCTTCAACTCAATGTTTTTAACCTTGGATTGATAAATATCTTACTCCATAGAGGTGGCCTTCTACACAATAGACTCCTGGAATGCCACAACACCCTCTAACTTTTTCTTCAGTGGTAATATGGAAACATCTAATGATGCTTCTTGCTAAAGTAGAAATGTTGCCAATGTTCTTATGGTGGCTAAAGGATCGGGGTGTAGCATGGTTTCAAGTGTAAGTGAGAAGGTGGTGTACCAAGCACCCATAGTTGGAACTCCCCATATATAGACACATCCTAAAGGCAAATCCACTTTCTTCTCACTTGACGTAGCTATAGATGCATCTTCTTCTTACCCTAGCCACTCTGAGCCACCTGATTATTGTACAAAGACTTTTTGTTGTATCATAGAATCTTATACAATATTTAGCTATTGTAAAACATATTCATATTTTTTTCTCTTGGATTATTCCATTGATTTCTTATTGAGCTCATCTTCTATATATTGTTTTTTATCCTATTCCTCCTCTTATAGCTTCTGTGCATGCTCTTCTTCCTTCATCTATTATTGAAGTATAATAGCCTTATATTATTCAACCTTAGCCTATGCTGATAGTTTAGGATACACCTTTGCTACACTTTCATGTTATTCCTACACTTTATCCTACTATTTTTTTTGGTATTCATCTTATTCTTTTTTCTTCTTCAATGAACAATAGGTGGTGGGACCCTATAAAGGTCAAGAAAGTGAAATATAACATAGTAATACACTAGCAAAGGGCTTATAAAGTAACTTTTTAATGTTTAGATGGTTATTTCATGTCATAAATGGATGGTTTCAGGTCCATATGATGTTTTCATGTTTAAATTATGCTTTTGGAAGCATTGGCAGGTCCAAAGAAGACAAACAAAGTGTTGTCCCTTTATCGACCTCTTTGCAAAATAGTGAAGGCCATTTTCAAATGTTTATTTCATAAAGGTGAAAGAGAGTTGGATCTAGTGCTCTTAGGGATGGATAGGAACCTTATTCCCTTGAAATTTTATGGATTGTTTCTTTATTTTAATGGCTATGCTTTATGAATAATCATTAGCAAAATAATCATCCCAAAACCCTCCTAAAACCCACAGGTAGGGTTTTTCTTTTCCTAATGAGTTTGTAGGTTTATGAATGAAAATGTATGATTATTTAATCTCCTTAAGGCTATGCATGGTCCTATCACATTATATTCCACCACTAGTTGGCACATGTGAGTCACCAATATAGAAAAATGTGTTGTGTTTTGTTGATCCTGAAGGTGGTAGGAAGATTTTTGAAGTTATGATGTTCTCAATCATGGAAGAAGTTGTGTTTGTAATTAAATGATTTTAATAACATCTATCAATCCTACTATATCTTCACAATTTATCCTAAAATAATCAATAGGGTCAAATGTCAGTGGGATTATCACATCATGATGATTGTGCATAAAATTATTTGTAGATGGCTATCAAAAGGTGCACATAAAAGGAAGATCCATGGTGTTGGAGTGAAACTTTGAGACATGAATTTATTATGAGTATATTTTAATTATTTAATAATCGTTAATACACCAAATAAAATTTCCAAGCCATCAAATGGTGTTTTGACCAAGGATCTTGTTGTAGGAGGTTTTAGGGCTTATTAGATCCAAAAAGGGAGTAATGTTGCTTATGAGTTTTGTTCCTAAAGAAACTAATAGGAACATTGGTTTATTTTTGCTATTAGTGGATTATTTAACTTTAATGAACATCTAGATATTTGATGAATTCACATCAAAAACATCTCTAGTAGAAGATTGTAGGTGGCATCTCCTTAGAAATTTTGGTTTGAACTCTCTTATAGTGTTTCAAGTGTAAACAAGTAGGTAATACACATAGACAAGAAACAAGAGTAGTATTAATTACATAATTTAAAATAAGTTATACTTTAAGAGTCCCTATAGTAATACTAATAATACACTCATTGCTTATATAGTCCAAATGTGAACCTATATTCTTCAAGGACAAGGGAGAAGGTCTTATGATAAAACACATTTGAGGCTTTGAGTGGTAGTACACATGACATATACTTTGATGTAATTTAGGGTGGATATAAGATAATATTATAAGAGTATCCATAAATATACAAAACTTCTAAGATCATCTTTGAAGTGAACTTGCAGGTCATAGACCTAAGGAACATTAGTTTAGTGTTTGCAAATAAAAACATATATGTAGAGATATTTGAATGGTTTTAAAGAAGACTTTGGTATTTCAAACTAGTATTAAAGTTAAAATATAAAAATAAAAGGTTTATATAAATTGGAAACATATCATTAATGGATTAAATTAAGGTGAATGTATACCTACAAGTTTTCAAACCTATAGGTCCACATTCTCAAGCAAGAGAAGAAAACCTTGTATGAATTATGATGTTGAAAGAGTAAATGAAGAGTAAAATACATAATAATATGTTGAGAGGGTATATGTAATATTTAATAAGGAGTATCATTAAATAAAATACCCTTTATTTGACCCTAAAAAATATCAATCCCAAAGAGCACTTGCAGGACTACTAGAGAAATACAAGTTCATTTCCAAGAATTAGAGAAATTACATAATATTTGCATTAGGATTGGGGTTTAGATGAGAAATAAAGGTATGTGAGATTAATTAATGAACATTTAAGGTGTTTAATATGTTCATGAAGTTATTTAAAATAACAAATAGAATTTACATCTTGTTTTATAGTCCTAGAATGCATGCAAAATCTTGAAAATTGGCATGTTAGGTAATTTTGAAGATTGTTTAAGGATAAATGATAGTTGGAGGGGTTGAGGGAAGTTGGGAAATAACTAAAAAAGGTATTTTTATGATTTAAAGTGTCTTAAAACTCAATATATACCTTTTTATTTGATCTCACCCTACTTAGGGTTGTGTTAAAACTAACTTAGGTCTAAAAAATTGCATTTTGCATAACTAGAGTTTTAACCCTTGAAATTACATGAAAATTGGTCATATGAACTTATTTGATGAACCCTAAAAAAATTTTATGGTTTTTGAGAAGTAATATATGGTATTATATTTTATCTAGTACTGTAGGCTTGCTTTAGGCCTAATTAGGACTCATTGTGAAAGATGGGTGTTGGGTTAGTATGTTTGCATTAGGAGTTGAGCCATGAAATTTTGGATGAAGTTGAAAAAATATAAAAGAAACTGAAATATGCTTTTATTTTTCTTGTAAGTATTTTATATCATTCAAATCAAGGTAAATTTTTCAAAATAGGGATACAAAGAATAGGCCTTAAGGAGAACAAATATGAGAATTATGAAGCAAATTACAAAACAAAGGTGTAAAGATGATTGGCTATAGGTATTCAACTAGTATCTAAGACAATAATAAATAATTAAACCCTAGAATGATCAATTGTCACTTCCGAATCAATCATAAAGGGTGGTTTCAAGAGCTTAAGGATGAATCATCAAGCAAAACAAAAATCCTATATGACATTGAGAAGATCATCATGAAATTAAATTCACACATGTTGAAATTAGATTTTAGGAATATTTATTGGTAGGATTTATTGTTTTTGTCTTACTTCATCATTAGATTCCACTTATTATGGGCTTCTCCACGTCCATATTCACTCTCCTTATTTCCTTCTATATGTATGCTTAATTTTGGCATTGAAATGGATCCTCTCCCCTTCAGTATGGTGAAAACTGACTCATTTTGTAAGCATTGAAATAATAGATAAACTAGTTTTGCATTATTTTATGAATATATTCTAGTGTTTATGCATGAACTATTTATCTTGTCTAGTGTTGATTTAGTTCTCCTTGACATGTTGTCTCATTCTCTCATTTATATGTAGTTTGAACTCAGTCTTGCAAGTCATATGTAGTAATTAAGTAGTCTTGTGAAGGTTAAGTGAAGCAAGCTTCCATTAGTGCCTTTAGACCTCTTAAAAATCATTCCTCCTAGCCTAATCATCATCTACCACTTTCATATTGAAATATTGATGTATGTTTAGTAGATTAGGAGTAGTGTATGAACAATTCAGCTCTATGCTCATTGTACATCTATAAGTGTGTGGTCATGGTCAAAAAATTTGGTGTATTAACTCCTTAGTTATTTTAAAGTTATCTCTTACCCTTCTCCTAGCAAGTAGTAGTCTACTAGCAATTTGAAGATGATGACATCAAGGGAACTATCCCAATCTAGAGATTCATCTTGTTGTTAAGGCCACCCATACATTAAGAGTGATTGCATGCTATCATCTAGTTATGAATGCTTGAACAACCTTCCTAGGGGTGTAAATTATATAGATAATAATGTATATTATGTCAATATTTACATTAGTGAAATGGGATTATGACTTTAAACCCTTTTTTTATTTTTTCTCAAATTTTTTAATTATTACATTATTATTTATGAAATAAAATGTATATTTTACATTACAAACTTGATGACATTTAAAAATATGTCATGAAAATAATGTTTAATAGACTATCTTAAAACCCTAACTTATGAATTAAATCTAAAGATAAGATTATTACCATTTAAAAAAACCCTAATATTTACCAATGAAATTAAATTCCATTAAAATAAACTAAAAAAATCTCTCTCCAGTTAAAATATATATTTTTCCATTCAGTAGAAATCAAAATTTATTTGAGATCATTCAATTGCAGTGGGTGCTAGAGTTATTTTGACAAGATATTTATGGGAAGGGAAAGAGAATGGGAAATTATGAAAATGGAAAAGATTAAACTTTGATGACATGTCTATACCTATAATATTTTTCTATGAAATATATGAAATAGGGGATGAAGTAATTATATTTAAATAGAAACTAAGGGTTGGAAATTAGACATATACTAGACAAAAAATGCATTTTCTTGTAAGAATGTGAAAATATAACATTTAACCACATAATATTTTTTTGAACCACTTTTTTTAAATATAAATACTTCATTTATTTTTAATATGACACTTTTTTTGTTTTCAAACTATTTTTATTCAAAAGCACAACTATTATTATATATTTCTAAAAGATATACACAAGAAAACTAAAAACAAATGTATAAACATAAACACAACAACATAAACCACTATGACTAAAAAATAATATGTAAAATTAGGTAAATTAATTTAAAAACAAATCATGTATTCAAGGCCAAAAAGAGTTCTAAAATTACTATAATTTTATATTCCTAGAAAATTTGCTATTTGAGTGAATTTTGTGAATCCCTTGTGTTTTTTTTACAAAATTATAGTATTAAATGTTATGCATGCCATTATGGGCATCATAATTGTATCTTAGGAAATACCTATGTCTACCATCTATGACCAATATTGAAGATAATCTATATTAACTAATACTACATACGCTTCAAGAGATCAAGAATTTAAGGTTGGTGAATAACTTTTCACTATGCCACCGATTCCTAATATAATATGCACAATATAGGTTGGCCATAATAATCATAGCTAAATGTGGATGCACATCCCTCCCCCATGCCCTGCCCACCAATCAAACATTCATCTCCATTTTTAGTATCAAAGGAAGTATTGAAAATAAAATATATAACTATAAGTATTTAAATGAAAAGTAACTAACTAAAAATTTAATAACTACAATAATGATCTTAGCTCTAAACTCAAATTCCTTTTTCCACTTTACCTCCTTTAAAAAGAATAAATTCAACTTTTATTATGTAATATTATAGATTAATGGATCTCTAATATTCAAAAATTATGATTCAAATCAATTAACAGTGTCATAAAGAATCAAAATTATGACTATAGTGTAAAGTATAATCACTTTCATCAGTGTAGTTTTAGGTCTATGAAAAATGTCACTGCAAGAATCTCATCAATTACAGTTGGATACAAAGTGGACCAATTCAAGACTTGTAAACCTAGTTAAAACAAAATGATGCAATTTCATGGGCTGTGATTGACCCAAAATCCATCACTAATTAAACCAATTACTTGATTTGACTAATGACATACATGGAGTGGGTTAATTTTAGCCCCTTAAACCTAGTTTTGATAAATGATGCAATTATATTGGGCTTGATTAGCCTTAATTTAATTTATAATTGAACCCATTACTTAATTAGTTAAATTGTGGATGTAAAGTGGGCTAATTCAAGCCATTTTAACCTATTTATGATTAAATGATGTGATTTCATGGATCTAGATTGGTCCTAATTTCATCACTGATTGATCTAGTTACTCGATTGGATCAATGATGAATGTAGAGTGGGCCAATTCAATCCCTATGAACCTAGTTACCACAAATGATGTGATTCCATGGGGCTCTACTGGCCCCAATTTCATCTCTTATTGAACCAATTACTCAATAAAATCAATGGTAGATGCATAATAGGCCAATTAAAGATCCATGAACATAGTTGGGACTAAACTTGATGCATTTTCATGGGGATAGATTGGCCCCACTTTTATCATTGATTAAAAAAATCACTCAATTAGATCAATAATGGATTCAAAGTAGGATAATTTCAATCATGCAAAGCTAGTTTCAACTAAACAATTCAATTTCATGTGGCTCAATTGGACTCAATTTTTTCATTGATTGAACCAACTACTCAATTAGATCAATGAGGATGCAAAGTGGGCCAATTTTTAAAAAATTAATAACAAGAAAACAATATGATTTAATTGGGATTGATTGGCCCCAATTTTTTCATTGATTGAAACAATTACTTGATTAGATCTATGATGCACAAAGTGGGCCAATTTGATCCCTATGAAACTAGTTGCAATTCAACAATGCAATTTTATGGGGCTCAATTAGTCCCAATCTCATATTTGACTGAACTAATTATGTAAATAAATCAATGACAAACATAGAGTGGGATGATTCAATCCTTATTAACCTAGTTGTGATGAAACAATATTATTTTATAGGGCTCGATTGGCCCTAATTTATTCTATGATTGAGCCAATTACTTGATTAGATCAATGATAGTCTTAGTTTGGGCTAATTTGAGACCCATGAACCTAGTTGAAACTAAATTATGTGAGTTTATGTGAATAAATTGACCTCAATTTCAATATTAGTTGAACCAGTTACTTGATTAGATCATTGACGAATGTAGAGTTGGTCATCTTGAGCCACTTGAACCTAGTTGTGACTAAATGATGTAATACATGATTCCCATGAACCAAAATCAAATATCACACATTGATAATATTTATAATTATAAAAAGGTATTATTTATGGGATTTTTTAACATATATAGAGACCATTCGCCATTTTGATCATCCCATGCTCCCTGAAAGTACTAGTCATCAAGAAAGAGAAAACATGAAAAATATTTTGAATCTAAAACATACTTGAAAATAGGGAAATGCAAAAATTAAATAATTATAATTTATTAAATTTAAAATTATTATACATATAAAATTATTATTAACATCCAATACATATTCTATATATTTAAATTTATTTTTGATTACATAAAATTAATTAGTAATTAACTATAATATGTGACATATTATAAAGTACTTACTTATCACTTAACTTTTAAGTTAAATGTCCATGAAATATATTAAACTTAAAAATAAATAATTAAATAAATATTATTATGATTAGAGAAGGTTATATATTATATTTAACATGAGAATATCACTTTTACCAAAAAGAGAATTATTATTTTCATCTCTATGGGAATTTGCTAGTATGTGATTGAAATGAAAACATACAACTTCAAACCAAGCTCAACTAGAACTTCAACTAGTGACCAATTTATAGAGTCAGTCAGAAGAGAATCAACCTCTCACTATGGTGAATTTTATTTTAGCCCCTTCTTTTTGGGTTGACAATCAACTTGGTTTTGATTATCAAATATGTGTGATAGTTAAGTTAAACTACTTCAGATGGAGATTGATGAACAAGCCATCTGTAAGGGCAAGAAAGGGATCAAAAATCACCTTCTCATTCACATCTAACAAATCCAATTCAAACCTTTTAATAATGTTTTATACAAACATAAGAGTTACCATTTGTGTGAATTCATTACCTAGACACATCTGAGGCCCATCTAAGCAACCATCACCCTCACTAATTAGATGACAACGCTTTCAATACCACACTATAACTTCAATATCATGATAGACTAATATATGTCTATGGGCCATTTTAAATTATTTACAATATAAAATTTATAGAGATTAAAAAATAATTGTCAAATATATAGAGGATGAATAAGGAAGATAAATGAAAAATTTAATAAAAAACAATTTAATCAAAGATGAATTATTATAATAGAGGCATGTTATAGGTAGTAACATATATTATATTCATATGTGAATAAAAAATGCCATTCTTGTCATGGTGTCGATCTCAATAGTTAGCATAGAGCTCAAATCAAGGATAATTGATACATAAAAAGCACCAATCTTTTAGAGGCCATAAGTATTGATTTGTAGCTCCATTTGAACCCATCTTCATGCCAAATGATCATCTCAAAAAGTTTGATGCAACCATAACCTGACTTATCTGATTATGGGCATTTTTGATATTTCTTTGAGTCCATACGTGACTATCTGAGGGCCAAAAATTACATTTTAATATTATTTTAATTTTTTTTTCTAATTTTAAAAATTATCTATTTTAACTAGACTTGAACTTCAGTTGATATTCATTTGATAGAGTATTTTTAGTGTTTAGTTTCTTTTTGGATTTTTTATATTTTCTTTATGCTTACATGTAAAACCTACTAAAAATAGTACATTGAGTTTAATTTATTTTTAGATTTATAATTTTGCATGTCAACTCCAATTTTGAGTCGAGGATTATTTATTCAAGGTTTGTAATCAATTGAATGATTCAATACAAATCAATATAGGTTATTATTTTCTATGATTTATCTATTGGTATTTTTTTTCTTATTTATATTCAAGTTTATTATTTGGTATTAGAACAAGTTCAAATCTTAGAGGTGTAAGAGATGCTGAAAGGATGAGGAGGAATCACTCAGATGATTTAGACTATGTAGGAGCTACAAAGGTAAGTAGAATAAATAATTGATATCATTGCAAATCAAAAAAAAAGGAGAGATGAAAATGATGTCAAGGATGACATAAATCATGAAGAATTTTTTATTCAAAAGGAACACCAAGAAAAATTACCATCAATGGAAGAGAGGTTGGTTAGAGATTTAGAAGGAAAGAACAAAGGAATCAAAGTTGACATTCTATATTATGTATGAATTTTAAAACTAGAGGAGTTGATAGATTTTATTAACAACATGGAAAAGTTTTTTGAATGGAGAACTATGAGAGAAGCAAGAAGGTAAAGTTTGCATTCACAACATTGAAGGGTCATGCAATGATTTGGTGGGAACACTTGTAGAAATAAAGACATAAAAAGGTAAATAGAAGATCAAATAATTGATAAAGATGAAGAGAACACTGAGGGATAAATTTATTCCTATGGATTATGCAAAAACCCTATACAAAAGATTATAAATTTTGATGTTGAAGGATCATAGTATACAAGAGTATAAAAATGAGTTTTATAGGATTTCCATACATGTGGATCATGATGAAACAAAATAACAGATGGCCACAAGGTATGTAAATGGTTAAATTTTTTCTATCCAATATGAATTAATCATATAATACTTTGCATGGAAGAAGCTTATAAATTAGATTTGAAGGCAGAAGAAAAACAAAATAGACATAGTTTTACAATAACATCTATTAGGCCAAGAAGAGGACAATACCCTCCAATAAGGGGACAAGTTGGATTTAACTCAAATAGAGGTGGGTTCAATACCACTAGAGGAGAATTATCACATGGTACAAAAAGAAAAGAAGATAATATACATGGTAAATTTTAACAATGAATATTCATTAATTTATGAATATTCTATTTTTTGGATTTTAGTTTTGGTGTTTTTTTAGGGTTGGTATATGGGTTTGAATCACCTAAAATTTAGGAATATAAATTATTTTGAGGGTCAGCTCGCCCATCCTTTAAAATAATATCTTAGATTAAACTTCAATTTTCCACACACACACACACACACACATATATATATATATATATAGTATAACTGCTCCACAATATCAAACAAGTCAACAAGAAGAATCAAAATTAGAGGACCACAACACTGAATGACAACAACTAAATAGAGGAAATAGATAATGATATCGAATAGTAAAAGTGCTAATATGAGGAATTGAATGATAGTGCCCATTGGTAATATCTTACGATAGTGTTAAATGGTAGAGTTGAATGTAAGTACCCAATGGAAGTACTAAATGAAAGTCCTGAATGAGAGAGTCAAAAATTAGAATGGTGCTACCACTAAACAACATAACTAATTTGTAGCATCTACTCTTTATTATATGATAGAATTAGATGGTAGAAATGAAGTGTTACATCCTTGATCATCATGGAATATAGTGGTAATGGTAAAAAAATAGGCCAAAATATAGGTATTTATTATTTTTTTAGTTTGTCATAAATTTAAATTTAACTATTCAATAATATTAAAATAATTTTACACATAGAAATCCCCATTGATATCTCACAAGAAAGAATCAACCAAAATAACATGTCATCCCATGAAGATATTTTTGATGATGACATGACACCACTTAAAGATGCTCCTCTGGTTTTTTATGACAATGATAATGACAGTCAAGTGGCAAAATATATTACTGGTTCTCACCAAACACAAAGTTAAATTGAAACCTCAAATCAAAAATCTTCACAAAGGAAGAGAAGTAGATGAACAATTGGAAGGTCCTTTAAGGTGTACCGGGCAACAAATTTTCCTTCATAGAACCTATAGAGCCTGAAAATGTTGATGATACTTCAAAAAAATGTAGATGTATAATATATAGTTGGAAACTAGGAAAGGAACACAAAATATAAGCAAAATTGAACACAATTGAGAAACATTATGGAAAAGTATATGTGATAGTAAATCACATAGAAGGTTTGATAACAAGAACACACAGGTGGAAAAATGCAAAAGAATGACTACATGTAAGATATACAAGCGAGTATGAAAATGACAAGAAATGTCAAAAACATCTTGTTGAGAAATGGAGAATAATCAAAGAAAATTTTATAAAAGTTATGTAGTCCCATCTAAAGGCTAAAAATATACAATTCTCTACTTTATACCACATTCTAAAAAAAGGTAGACTTATTTTTTATTTTTTAGACTATAAGATTTTGTTTTAGCATAATTGATTTAAGGATATCCCATAATCACATTGGTCAGATAGTAGTGCTTGGGAAATGGAAAAAAGTATAGAAATAGTTGAGAAGGAAGATTTGAAACAAAAAGGTCAAAATTCACTATTCATCTCACTATACATTGATGAGGTTATAAAAATTGACAACATATCTTGGGTTTGCATTTATGTTTATACTTTTGATAACTATTCAAGGCAACCTCATCTACTAGCAGTTCATGAAATAGAAAAAAAATTCAATGTAGAAAATATTCACAAATTAGTTGTATCTAATTTGAAATATAAATTTGGGATGGATGATTTTACAATAGCTACAAAGCTAGTGTGTGTTGCGGTTAATGGTGTATCAGTTATATAGGGGCATATAAATGGTTTGTGTGTTTTGTCAGTTATGTAGGGGCATAGAAATAGGAGTGACTAATGGTAAGATATTATTGAAAGATATTGATAAAATATGGATTTAAAATTATGAAATTGCATGTTAATTTTTTAAAAAATATCCATCATTAGTAGGTTTTATGTGTAAATATCATAGAGAAATTGACAAGGCAAAAGATTTGTTCTACTATTTAATATATTTGAAAACACTACTAACATTATGTGAAATTATCCCAATGCTTAAGGAAATTAATTGTTTAATGAAACATGCTCAATAGATATCCATTTATATTATTGACTTCATATAGTTGAGAAAATGAGTATGTCAATCTCTAGATATAATATACACTTTGAATGAAAAGTTTCATGGCCCTATTTTTAGTAGTTGGAAATATTTGATAGATTTAAGGAACCTTGATATCTATTTAAAGTTGAATATAAATGATCATATTTATGTCATTGTTAATGGAAAAGAAATACCAATGCACACTTTTTACAAAAGACTTGATCTTATGGGAGCTAAATCTAAAGAACTACCTACACGTATTCTATATGACATTGTTCTATCTAAAACCTATATGAATCTAAGTATAGTTTCAAAAAACTTATCTATAGAGATCAGAGATTATTTTGAAAGAGATGATTTATTGGAGGCCATGGCATTTATGAATCCCATTTTTTGGAACAATAATACTAGTGAAAAGATGATTAGCAATTTATTTCATAAATACATGGGCTGTCTTGTAAAGCATTTCAATAAATATATAGAGGTGAATGGAGTAAAAATAAAAGGTACTTTCGGAAATTATTGATTTACATCTCAATCAACTCATTTTGGAATAACAATGTTTGAACAATATCTCCTTCTAATCAAATTAATAGAAAATGGGGTGATTACATGGTTATGGAAAAAAATTATCCTAGTAGTATACTATAGGAAACTCTAAGTGAATATTTCTTATTATATAAGCTTTGTCAAATAATTATTATGTTCTCAGTGGAAGATGAAATAGTATTCAGTGCATTATCATTCATTAATTCAAAACTTTGAAAAAGATTGGACAAAATTTTAGAAACATGTTTGAGATTATATGTTTCACATTATGTTGTGGACATGATTCCTTATGAAAGAGCTCTGGTAATATGGAGTTCTCTAACTAAAAGATGAGGTATTACTAATATATTGATAAATCGAGAGGATGTAAAGAATGATATTGAATATGGCACTAACATAGTAGATGTAAATGTTACTGGTGATGATTAGGTTTGTGTAGGATTATTTTAACTACTAGACTATTAGTTGTATATTTATTGCAATTATCATATTCCAAATTCTAATTTCATATAATTTTTTATATTGTAAAATGTTACAAATATGAAATTCATTACAATTATGGATATTATTATCATTAAAAATATTCTATCCATTCATCATGTAACTTTCCCTTTTATTTAATTAATTTTTAATTGTATTGTCATTTGAAATAACTATAATTTGATATTTTAGCACCATATTAAGAGTTTTAACTTTTAGCTTAAAAATATGAATTTGAAGTCAAATATGGTGGTGATAGAAAAACATATTCTATCAACTCAATAAACTCAGATTTAATAATTATCACTTTACAACATCATAAAATTCAAATTGAAATTCATTCTCAATCCTAACACCAAATCCATAAAAAAAAAAAATCGCAATCCAAATGGCTCATCTACTAATTAAAACTAAATAAATTGATCAATGAAAATTGAAACTTCAAATTGTCATTGACAAAAAATATATTTTAAAAGAAAACATTGTTTACAAGTATTATAGTGTTTAGAACATTGTTTACATATATTATAGAGTTTAAAACATTTTGGGGGGTTTCACTTCTTAGCTACTTTCTCAACCACAACATCCTCTATTCCACTATCATCCTTCAATTTCCATACCCTTTTAAGATCCTCAGCCACAAAATTAATATGAGCAAGATTTTCCTTTTCTTCTTTTCCAACATCACCTCAAAAAGTAGACTTATATTGACATCTATCTTATGTTTAAATAAGGCATTGACATCCCTTCCTTGCTCCTTAATGATTTTTTGGACTGTGTTGGTATGTTTATTCAATAGAATAAGCTTTTAATTGAATCAAATGGTAGAATATAAAGTTTTTTATACATTTTTTGGATGCACATTAAGGACCCTAGCTTCTTTTTGTAAATTTTCATATTTTTCCTACAATTTAAAATGAAATGTAATTAGATTTTAGCAAAAATAAGTATGACATGAAATTTTATTAAAATGAAGAAACATTACCAAAGATTTTTCCTTGTCAGCATTCACAATCACAACAAGGTTGATGCCTTTCACCTATTTATTTAAATATCCTTAGGCTTCTGCATTCAAATTCTCTAACTTGTTAAGCATAATAGTCAACACATTATCATTTTACCTATTAGAAATAGTAAGTAACCTAGATTTAGCTTGGGAAAATAAAGCATCAATCTTTGTGGGTTCATGTTGCACTAATAAAAAAAATTTCTCATTGGGAGTGGTTGTGATAATGGACATTTATTTATTTTATCAATGCCTTTGCTCAAAACTTGCAAATACATACATTTTTTAATTCATTTATAACTCCCTCCTTAAGATTCAAAGTAATACTTTTTGATACCAAATTTCTCAATGGAAAAGATGTAATAGCATCATCAGACAAGACAACATTCTTTCATGGCATGGCGGGTAAAGAGGTACAAAGTTAGTCCTGAGCAGTCACATGAACATCTACTCCTTAGATAAAATCATGTGTATTAAAATTAGCTCTAATAACTTTTCCACTTTTAGTACCTAGATATTCCTCATCAAGATCAATTTTGTTCAAACAAGTCAATCACTTCCCACTCAATATACCTTTGGCATAAAAATTAGGGAATTTAAGATATGATAATTGAAATGTTTCTCTGCTAGCTACTGGCACTTATGGTAATAGAAGAGTCTTTCCCCTTTAGTGAATTAAGTTTGGGGAAGGAGGCAAAAACATAGTTTTTGTCAGAGATTGAGGATGCCTTTCTTTTAGAAAAATGGTAAATTTTAAAAATAAAACTATATACTAATTTAAAACTAAAGGTTTAGTACTTATATTTAAAGACAATATATCCTCCAATATAGGCACCATATTTCAAGTGAAGGGGGTGTTTTGACCTGGTACATTACGTAAACTTTTAGTCAAATAACTATAATAAAAAACCAATCAAAAAAATGTATGAAATGTAAAATACCTTGTACAGAAGGTCTAGAAGGCACAATAAATGTTGGGGTTTATTATGGTGGTGGTTGTTCCCTAACAACCTTAATTTATACTAAGTCAAATTCAATAATAAAACAAATAACTAAAATAATGCACTTTAAAGTTAAAATATCATTTGAAATTTTTACATAGTAAACCTGCACATAGAGACAATTAGGAAGAAACTCTTGCACATTTCAAAATCTAAAATGATTGCAAGGATGGTTTTACAGACTCAAAATATTATATCATTCAACTCCATGCTTTCCTTTTGAGGTAGATGATTTTTTTGAGGCATAAAATATTACTCGTAACAAATAAAGTTCAAACATTTATTGATCCTTAACTTGGTAACAGTTTAACAAATAAACAAATATTAAACCTTAGTTCAAAAAATAACCAAATAAACTAACCTCTTGTTCCTCTAGAGACAAAGTGTTTGTGCTCATTTTTGGATGAAGCATAGTTGGATTAGGTGTTTTTGTAAGGTCATACAAGGCCTCATAGTACAATGATAGAATAAAATTTGAACAAGAAATAATGAAACTAGGATTGGTACCAAAAAAATTTAATTCGAGCTTTATCCTAGAGGAAATAAAACTAGACCAGTCATATCTAATGGTCTTCCCTGCAATACTATTCTCATGAAGAAATATTGAACCATTGATTTAAAAACTGGGTCACCAATATCTTCCATGTGGACTCCCCTCTTCTAACTATCTAAAACAAAAGATAAAAACAAAAAATTTACATATCAAAAGTTAAATTTTGAATATAAAAAGAAATTTATAATTACATACTAGTTTAACCAATCTATAAACCAAAATCTAACTCTAAATATGTATTGTCATCATCTATCATCATTAATTTCAAACTCATAGGGTTTACATTTTGAAATGGAAGACCTGTCAAATTGTGAATCTCTTCTAATGATGTACTAAAGTAAATCATTCTAGACTATAGGTTTATGATGAAGCTCTTATCGCTAGGGTCATAGGAATACTTTAATGATTTGAGTAACCCAATGTCTATTTCATACTAGGTCATGTAAATTATGCCACCAAAGCTATATTTTGAAAGTCATTCATTGTACACATCTAGTTATTGTACAATATTCAAAATGTTCAGACATATCAGGTTATTGAAAAGGTATTTTCTTTCTATGGTTGGAGAAATATTGTGGATGGGGGAAAAGGGGGATGAGAAATCTATTCTAAAAAATGTTAAAAATGAGGGTATAGGGTGAGTATATATAGGTCAAGGGGGTGAATAGGAAATTGAACAACAAATTAACCATATTATTCATCCAATTGCATGGTTTGGCATCACTATTTGACATTGTCTATTCAGACTACCATTAGACACAAACATATAAATCTTGACATTTGGTGCACACTAGCCACCACATACCATTTAGTTCATCTATTTGACACAATTGTATAGCATAATTATTTGTCACAACCATCCAACACAACTATCTAATGTGACCATACAACATAGGCATTCAACACAGTTGTTTAACTTAGCCGTGTGTCACATATTTTAGTTTGTCCATTCGGTGGAATTATTTGGTGTGGTTCTATTTGACATCTATATTTTGATACAGCTAAATGATTATATGAAAAAAATAGGCAACTATTTGTTTTTATTCCTTTAGAATCATCATAGATTGTCCATTACCTATAGAGGATTTGGCATAGCTATGAATCAAATTTCCCTAGATTCACCAAATATTTCAAATAGGTTTTCTAGTAGGGCCTCTTAAAATTATCCCTGATAATAGACAAGGGTTTCAATACCAACAAAGAGGAAGAATATTTCAAAGAGGATGAAGCTATGATGGTGGTAGAGGATGGTTTCCAAATCAATGTAAGTCTTATATTTGTTACAGATGTAAAGAAGAAAGCCATAGAGCATTTGATTGTCCACACTGACAAGATTAAGAAAGGAGGCAAGAAGATCACCCAAGAGTGATTTTTTTTTAAGCTGAAAGAGAATAGAAAAATACTAAAGTTTTAGCAGTAAATATTGGAATAAATATCATGATGAGAAGATCAATGATTGATCCAAAGAAATAACATGTGTAGAATAAATAATTTGGTGATGCATGGTTGTGAACAAATATCTTTCAAAAAAAGTGTACTTCAGAAGATAAGATATGCAAAGTAATTATAGATGGTGGTAGTAGTAAAAATATGGTTTCTAAAGACATAATTAAGAAATTAAGTTGACAGTGTAAAAAACATCTTAATCCTTAATGGATTTCATAGTTTAAGAAAGGGAATGAAGTTATAGTATATAAAAGGTGCTTAATCAAGTTTTATATAGGTAAAAATTATAAGGATGAAATATGGTGTAATGTTATACGAATGGATGAATGCCATGTGTTATTGGGAAGGCCATGATAGTTTGAAAGAAAATCAATTCATGATGGGTCAAAGGACATGTATATTTTCGACAAAGGTGGTATGAAGGTAGTTTTGTTTCCTCTTAAAGAAGGGCATGATAAAAATATGTTGATTGAAAAAGAATATATCAAAGACATGAAGATGAAATGTTACTATTATGAATTAGTAGTAAATAAAGAAGATACAAAAGGGGTGCAAATACCATTATAAGTAACAATACTATTGAAATAATATGAAAACATTATACCTGATGAGTTACCAGATGGTTTACCATCAAATAAATATATTTGGTATCATATTGATTTGATTCCAATATAATATCTACCCAATCAAGTAGTTTATAAGATGAGTCTAATAGAGAATGAATAATTAAAATAGGTTACATAATTGGTGAGGAAGAGTGTAGTAAGGGAGAACATGAGTCCATGTGAAACACCACTATTTCTCACTACAAAAAAATATGGAGGGTGGAGGATGTGTGTGGATAGCAAAGAAAAAAATAAAACTACAATAAAGTACATGTTTCCTATACCTTATTTAGATGATATGATGGATTTTATTTTAGGAGAAAAATATTTTACCAAGATTGATCTAAGGAGTGGATAATATCACATTAGTATACATGAAGGAGATGAATGGAAAACAACATTCAAGACCATAAATGATTTATAGGAGTGGATGGTGATGCCATTTGAGTTATCTAATACACCCAACACATTTGGGTTATCTAATACACCCAACACATTAATGAAGGTGATGAACATAATGCTATGAAAATATAGTGGTAAGTTTGTGTGGTTTATTTTAATGATATTTTAATATTCAGTAAGACTAAATAAGATCACTTACATCATTTGAGAATGGTATTAGAATTTAAAAAAAAATAGAAACTCTATGTGAATTTGAAGAAGTGTAGGTTTATTTAGAATAATTTGGTATTTTTGGGATTTGTAATTTTGGTTGATGGTGTAAGAATGGATGAAGAAAAATTAAATACAATTGTTGAGTGGCCTATCCCAAATATCATCATAGAGATAAGAATTTTCCATGGTTTAGCAAAATTTTATAGGAATTTCAATAATAAATTTAGTATTATTGTTGCACCAAAAATGAATTATATGGGAGGAAAATAATTTTCATGGATAAGGGAAATAACAAAAAACTATGAGTTGTTGAAGAAGAAAATTATAAAAATCCTAGTTTAGCATTACTAGATTTTAGTAAAGTGTTTGAGGTTGATTGTGTTTCCTCATTTTAGGAATTGGTTTTATTTTCAGTCAAGAAGGGAAGCCAATAAAATATTTTAATGAAAAACTAAATGAGGTAAGAATAAAGTATTCTACATATGCTATTGAATTTTATGCCATTATACAAGCATTAAGACATTGGAGGCATTACCTAATGTCTAGGAGTTTATTTTATTTATTGATCACGAGGATTTCAAGTATGTGAATTCTCAAAAGAATTTAAATAGTATGCATGCAAAGTGGATGTCTTTCTTGTTGGATTATATTTTTGTGTTCAAGAAAAAAAAGGGAAATAAAATTAGGTAGCTAATGCTTTGAGTAGGTGAGTGGGGTTGATAGCTACCATGGTGATTGAACTAGTTGGATTTGAATTTATTAAAGAATTATATGATACTAATCCAGACTATGGAAAGATAATTTAACAATGCAGTAATACATTGATAGGTGATACAAGTAATGTTTATAATGAGTGTCTTATGAAATATGGCTATCTTTTCAAAGGAAAGTAATTATTTACTCAAATGGGGTCTCTGAGAGACAATATTATAAGAGAATTACACAATGGTGGTTTGGATGGACATTTGGTAAGATAAAGATAATAAATTTGGTGGAGGAGAATTAGTTTTGACAAAATATAAAGAGAGATGTGACAAGATATGTTTCAAGGTGAAAGATATGTTATGTGGTGAAAGGACATGCACAAAATATAGGGTTTTACATGCCATTACTAGTTCCAAAAGGACCATGGAAAAATTTGAGTATGGATTTTGTGTTGGGATTACCAAACACATTGAGAGGTAATAATTCATTTTTTTTTATTGTAGATGGGTTTTCTAAGATGGCTCAATTTATTCCTTGTATGAAAACTAATGATGCCACTAGAGTTTTAGAACTATTTTTTGAGGATATTATGAGATTGCATGGTGTTCCAAAAAATATTTCATCAGATAGGGACATGGTTTTTTAAATTTTTTTTATGGAGGACTTTATGGAGGAAGATGGGGACTAAGATATAATTCAACAGTACATACCACCCCCAAATAGATGGAAAGATAGAAGTTGTAAACATGAGCTTGATAAATTTATTGAGATGCATAATTGGAGAGAAGCCCAAGTAATGGGACTTGGATTTACCACAAGCCAAGTTTGCATAACATAATTTAGTAATAATGAGGAGCTAATTATTAAAAGAGTAGTTCATGCAGTTTTTCCACTATAGAAATATAATATATGGTTTCTTACTTTTGTGCTCTCCTTTCTCTGTATAACAAGACTGTAATTTTATGAATTTTAAAAAGAAGAGAAACTCTATGTGAATTTGAAGAAGTGTAGGTTTATTCATAACAATTTAATATTTTTGGGATTTTTAATTTTGGTTGATGGTGTAATAATGGATGAATAAAAATTAAATACAATTGTTGAGTGGCTTATCCCGAAGAGCATCATAGAGATAAGAATTTTCCATGGTTTAGAAAATTTTAATAAGAAGTTCAATAATAAATTTAGTATTCTTTTTGCACCAATAATGAATTGTATGTGAGAAAAATAATTTGCATGGATAAGGGCAGCAACAAAAAACTAAGTTGTTGAAGAAGAAAATTATAAAAATCCTAGTTTAACATTACTAGATTTTAGTAAATTATTTGAGGTTGATTGTGTTTCCTCCTTTTAGGAATTGGTTTTGTTTTCAGTCAAGAAGGGAAGCCAATAACATATTTTAGTGAAAAATTAAATGAGGTAAGAACAAAGTATTCTACATATGTTGTTGAATTTTATGCCATTAAACAAGCATTAAGACATTGGAGGAATTTCCTAATGCATAGGAGTTTATTTTATTTATTGATCACAAGGCTTTGAAGTGTGTGAACACTCAAAAAAATTTAAATAGTATGCATGAAAGTGTGTGTCTTTCTTGTAGGGTTATAATTTTGTGTTGAAACAAAAATTACTGAAATAAAATTAGGTAGATGATGGTTTGAGTAGGTGAGTGGGGTTGATAGCTACTATAGTGATTGAACTAGTTGGATTTGAATTTGTTAAGGAAGTATATGATACTAATCTAGACTATGGAAAGATAGTTTAGCAATGCAATAATACATTGACAGGTGATACAAGTAATGTTTATAATGATTATATTATGAAATATGGTTATCTCTTCAAAGGAAACAAATTATTTATTCTAATTGGGTGTCGAAGAGACAATATTATAAGAGAATTACACAATGGTGGTTTGGATGGACATTTTGGTAAGATAAAGATAATAAATTTGGTGGAGGAGAATTAGTTTCGGTAAAATATAAAGAGATATGTGATAAGATATGTTTCAAGCTGAAATATATGTTATGTGGTGAAAGGACATGCACAAAATATAGGGTTGTACATGCCATTACTAGTTCCAAAAGGACCATGGAAAGATTTGAGTATGGATTTTATGTTGGGATTAACAAACACACTGAGAGGTAATGATTAATTTTTTTTGTTGTAGACAAGTTTTCTAAGATGGTTCATTTTATTCTTTTTATGAAAACCAATGATGTTGAGTTTCTAAACTTTTTAAAAGGATATTGTGAGACTGCATGGTGTTCCAAAAACTATTACATCAGATAGGGACACAAAATTTTCAAGTCATTTTTGGAGAATTTTATGGAGGAAGATGGGGACTAAGTTACAATTCAATAGTACATACCACCCTCAAATAGATTGAAAGATAGAAGTTCTAAACATGAGCTTAAGAAATTTATTTAGATGCATAATTAGTGAGAATCCCAAACAATGGGACTTGTCTTTACCACAAGTCAATTTTACATAAAATAATTTAGTAATAATGAGGAGCTAATAATTAAAATGAGTAGTTCACGTAGTTTTTCCATTATAGAAATATAGTATATGGTTTCTTAATTTTGTGATCTCCTTTCTTTATATAACAAGACTATAGTTCTATGAAAACATTTTTCAACATTTTCCACTTTGGATGCCATAGAAGAGGTTACAAAGATTTATGTTATGCCAAGGTATCTTATTTTAGTATTTTATATTTAAATTTACTTGTAAGTTTTATTATTACATGAAGATCCACTTTTACGTTCCTTATAAAAGTTTTGATGTGGGGGAGAATGAAAATAAACTACCATCTGATCTATGCAATCTTCTCACACTTCATTTCTTTGGCATGCATGACATTAGGTGTGGGGGAGAATAAACTCAAAAAATAAAAAATTGGGCTTATGAAAATATATTTTGACCTTAATAAATGTATATAGTTTTCAAAACTATTTTGTAAAAATTTCAAGCAACAAAATTTACTTCATTTTTTTGTCATTATGTCAAAAATTGCTTTATGGTCAAAATAAATCTATATAAACATAACAAGATATTCTAAACACAAGAACTTGATCTAATTTTAAAAAAAGAGTAGCATGTTAAATTATAAACATAAAAAACCTACTCTCATTTTTAAAAAAATAAAAAAATGGGAGAAAGTAGCTCGAAAATTTCACACAATAACCTATGTGAAAAAGAAACTAAGGATAGTAGGAAAACCTCCACATAAGAACCTATCCTTGAAAAATAAATCCCATTTAAAATATGAGAAAATGAATCTAACTCATGCATATGTATCTAAATAATATTTTTTAGATAAATATAGTGGCATGCATGAGTACATCCATGAGATTAGGTGTGGGGGAGATGATGAGCCTAAAAAATGGCACATTATATCCATGAAATAACATCATTTTTCCTTGTATAAAAAGTGGATCCAAATGTAATTTATAAACTTATAGTTTATTTATAATAAAATATAAAGTATATATAAATGTTATTTTTTTATAATTCATTATTATCTCATCTCTTTCTAATAATTATGAAAAAATATGCCAATAAATGCATATGATGTCCATACTAAGCAAGAAAAGATGGAGCATGAAGAGTAACCATTTCAAGAACAATGTTGAAGTAGTTTTAGAGTCTTTTATAGTATCTCTTAAATCAGATCTATCATTTTTTATAATTTATGGACTTTCCTAGTAGATTCAGACTCACCCAGTGGGTTTGGACTCAGCTTTAGACTCATCTACGGACTCAACTTTAGACTAGTTACAAACTCACCCAGTCTATAGGTATAGACTTCCATAAGTGAACTACATACTTCCATTGTCAAGATAAAAACTTCTATAAGTGAGATATAGACTTTGACAGACTATGACTAAAATTCCATACTCATTTGGAAAGCATTTTAAAGTATTCTAATTATTGTTGGATGACCAAAATCAATTCCAATTATCATAAGAATGTTTTACATTTAGAGTATATATAATTTCCATTCATGGATTGTATCTAAATATATATTTGTATACTTTCATTCCAATAAAGAGCTCTCTCCATATTTAGTAGAGATTGTGATTATGTTGTATTCTTAGAATAAATATTTCTTTCCATATTTTATGGAGATTGATATATGACGGAATATCTATGTTTTTACTCCTAAATTAGGTATTGGTTGGAAGCATGAAATTATAAATGTAACCTCCCACATTTGAATATAATCTATCAATATATTTTTCTCTCCATCATTCTATGTAATCTATTTTGAAGCTTGTGTTATGAATAAATCTTCTTCCAAAGAATAAGTTGGTCACTCATTCTAAGGAATATGGATCAATGTATTTTTATTTATTTGTTTGTTTTTTAATTATCATTTTCTTACAAATGATTATTTTATTCTTTTGTGTCTATAACTATTCCCTTTTATAGTTTGTCTTGAACTTGTAGGTGTTTTATTTATTTATCATTTTTTTCAATATAGAAATTTATTTTTCTAAAAGTGTGATTTAATTTCATGCATGTATAATTTAATTTATAGAAGAGTGATTTTCAATTTATACAAGTGTGGAGTTTGTTAGAAGGAATATTTACCATAAATCTCTTTCTCCTATTATATATTACCTTCGAACACTAACCCTGGATTGAAATTATTAAATAAAGAGGATTGACGACCCCCATCAATCATCTACCACCTTCATATTGAAATACTGACTGAGAGGAGTAGATTATGAATATTATATGAATAGGTCAGCTTTATGCTCATTGTGCATTTAAAAATGTGTGATAGTTGTCAACAAATTTGGTCCATCACCTCCTTAGGTTTTTTTAGTTATATCTTACCCTTTTCCTAGAATGTAGTAGTCTAGTATTAGTTTTAAGGTGATAGCATCAAGGGAGCTAGCCCTGTCTAGAGATTCACCTAATTGATTAGGCTACCCACATCCTAGAAGTAATTCCATCAGACAAGGATGTCATCCATTAAAGATTTCTTGATGCTTTTATTCAATACATTAGATTTTTGAGGCATGAACATAAGCATCAATGGTGATTCCAAGAGAACCAAAACTAGTAGTAGTCCAAGTGTCTAAAAATCATAAATTATTATGTATTCTCATTCTTTTTTTGGTCAAAATGAATAATCAATGCCTTCACATTATTCTTATTATATTGATAACAATCATGGCTTAACCCCAAGTAGCTATCAAAAAATGGCATACCAACCTCACTAATGTTATCAATAGACCTATATACCCTCATTCAATGAAACTTATCCTCTTTGGCAACCTACTTATCCTTCTAGTCAACCTTGTCAAATATATGTTTTTCCTACTCCAACCCTCTTAGACTTATAGAAAATCCTTGTAGACATTGAAATGCAAATTAGGTAGCTTGATAAAGAAAAGGATCTTGGTTTGATTGTCAATAAACATTCTACTCAAAATGAAAGTAATCAAATGATGAGGAATTTAATGTATTTGACTAAGTCTAGGTGGGAAAACATTGAGATAAATAATCAATAAAGTAAAATCAATGAGATACTATAAATAAGAGGCTTGGTTCAATATATAGAGAATATATTAATACATGAATAAAGGCAATAAAATAAATACTATTATTTTATTTTACTCTCTCCTACTCTAGTCAACCTTATTTTTCTCTAACTCTAGCCTAAGTTGCAACATGCTATCAAGAAAGGCCCATGCCTATGTAACCTATTGCCAATCAGACTTACAACCTTGTGAAGGTAGTTTTAGGCCTTCACAGTCTACTAAAACATGGAAATAATCCTAAGTTGTGGGTGATGTAATTAGTGGATTGAATCTCTAGATTCTAAGGGCTAACTCCCTTGGGTGATGTTGTGAATCCACTAATTACATCTCTAGATTCTAAGGGCTAACTGACTTCTTCATACTGAGATTTTGAATAAAATTTTCTTTCATATGTTAGTGTTCTAAGCTCTATTTCATCCATTGTTTCTTGGAGCCAAGGATGCTCATATAAAACATCATATCTATATGGGAAAGGTGAAAACTAATCTTGAGAATAATATGGCTCATAAGGAAGCTAAGAGTCATGCTCTATATAATAAGTATCATGAGAAACATGATAAGGCTCAACATAGCTTTGATAATACTCTTGATAAGGTTGATTAGGCTCATAAAATGGCTCATGACAAGGCTGATATGATCCATCATCATGCTGATAAGGAAACATATCATAGGAATTATCGTCATACACAACCATCAAAACTCATTAATGATAATGCAATAAGAATAGACTTAATGGAAACCATTCCTAGACTATTAGAAGTAATTGCTTGAGTTTGGAATCACCAAATAATTTATCAAGAATAGTTATATAATTGTAATTTCATCAAGACCAAGTCCAATGGGTCCCATCGGGCATGCCAAAAACTATTTTCAATCAAACTTTCACCCCTATGAAAGTAGTTTTAGGCCTTCACAGTCTACCAAAACATGAAAAAAATCCGTAGGCTGTGGATGACCTAATCAGTGGATTGAGTCTCTAGATTATAAGGGCTAGCTCTCTTTGGTGTATCAATTAGGATCTTTACTCTACACTAAAAACTACTAGGAAAAGAGAGAGAAACTTGAACATAAATCCTACCTAATGATGGTGATAAACCTATATTTTTTATTTTTCCACTCAATTTGAGGTCCTAAAAACACTGATTTAGACAAGGGTTGAAATTTCAACTCCAATTGACCAATATGCATAATTATTTCATGAAAATATTTCATCTAGTGATCCATTCTTGATGGAAATGAAAGAATGACTCTAATTTAAGTTACTAACCAACCACTTACATCCACTGTAAACTTAGCTAAGAGACATCAAACATAGAACATGACCTACATAAATTGATCAACTATGCTAATAGGTAAGAGTCAAGACTTGACAAGGAAGATAAATTTTATCTCTTATGCAAATCACTAATATGAATACACTATACTAGCATTTTGGAAAATAAAAATAGTCCATCTATTCATCTGAAAAAAGGTTATGAACTCAGTCTTTGGCAGAATTTGATCTTTCCAAAAGAGGGATACAATTCAAGGCTAAAAAGCCAACTTATGTAGAAAAGTATACAACAACCAAGAGGTTGGTGCTAAAAATAGAAAATGAGGTCAAATCTTACATTAACCAAGTCTAATTTCCATTATGCCAAGATAACAAAGCCTTCTAATAATATCTTCTTGTCTTTTGTCTTGCATGAAAAACCCTTTGGTGTTGAAAATGGATGGTGAGCTTAATCTTGGACTAATCTACCTCATACATGAAATCTACACCAATATTGGATGTCTTAACTCAATCTTGAACCAATTTGAAGCTGAGTTAGAACAAGAGAAGTCATCCTTTGCATAGAAAGCATGAGTACATGTGGCACTTGATAACAAGTCAAATAGAACTCAAGACTAGTCAACCTCTATTGAACCTTTCCTTGCATGAAAACTATGCCACACCTTGAATGGAAAACTCCACTTAAACTATCAAAATGTTTGAAAGGATTAGATTAATGAGACAACAAGAGTGCATGCATGAATTTTTATGACAATCTCTCCAACTTTAAAATCCTTGAGTTCTTCATGCTAATGACTCTCCATTTTAGAGATAAAAGAGTCATGTTTAAAATGGCTACATGTCTTGGATGTGTCTAATCCTATTTATTAGCTATTGAAATCTCTTAAATTTTATTTCTATCTATTTGTCCATTTTTTCTATCTTTTCCTTCAGACTTATTTCTTGTGGCTCTTCCTTTTTCCTCTAGCTTTGTTTATTTCCTTCAAACAAAAAGTTTGATGGAATAATATCTTTGAGATTTTTGTCTTTTGTCACTTTATCATTTTCCCATGGACAAATTATCTATGATAATTATCTCTTCATCTCCTTAAGCTATTATTTTAAGTCCATTTCCTTCGATTTTTTTTTTGAAGGAAATCTATCTTTCAAGCTTATGACAATGTTCCTTTGTTTTGTAAACTTCCTCTGGACATAAAGTCTGAAGAAATTCCTTATTTTGAATTTCCCTTTGGGATTTTAAAATGTACCTTAAATTTTTTTTTAAAGTCATTTTATAAAAGAAAATGGCCCTTCAAAATTCCCAAGTAGACCTTTCTATAGGGACTCTAACCCTTCAGAATTTTCCAAATGGTCCTTTAGCCCTTTTGTTAAGTCCTTTTTTGAAGGGTATAAACCCTTTGGATTTTTTGTTTTAAAATTTCCTAAAGGGTAGATAACCTTTGATATATTTGTAAATGTGCCCTCAATATTTCATAAATGTGCCCTTCAAATTTTCTCCAAGTGACCCTTTATAAGTTTGAAATGGTACACTTGCCCCTAAAAAGACCTTTAGTATTTTTGACTTGGTCTCTTTCTTTCAGCTTTTTGTCTCTTGGACAAAATATTCAAAGCTCTACTTTATACACTTTTCCTTCAAATAAAAAGTCTAAAGGAATTATCTTAGATTTTTTAAATGATCTCCCCAAAAGGAAAGTACCCTTTAGAGTTTTGAAAGTGTCCCTTATAATTTTGAAATTGCCTTCTTTTGAAGGGAACATACCGTTCAACTTTATTGATTTGTCCCTTGAAATTACTCCTCTTGAAAGGAAAAGAACCTTCAAAATTGTGCAAATGCCCTTCAAAATAATGAGATAGACCCTTCAGCTTCTCAAAAAAACCCTTCAGACTTTTGTGAATTCACCCTCCTAAAAGGAAAGAACCCTTCAACATTTTTGTAAATGGTCTTCTTGTGAAGATGCCCTTTAGATTTATGCAAAGTGTCCCCTTCATCTTATTTTGGTAATTTCATTTACACAAAAATTTTGAAGGAAATATATCTTTGACTTCTTTTAAAATGGAAAATTCCTTCAAATAATAGTCTAAAGGAATTATTGTATAGGAACTATTACAAATATCCCTTCGGGGCTTTTGGAAAAGACTTTCCTGAAAGAATTCTTTAATCAACTTGTAAGAAAAATTTGAAGTCTTCTTCCTTGAGAACCTGAAGTCTTTCTTCTATAGAGCTTCAAATGTTAGAAGTTAAAATTTGACCTATGGGGTAAAAATTGTTAACATTTTGGTGACTCAACTAGGAAACATGCCTACTATGCTTGAGAACTTAGAACATAAACATGATATTGAACTCCCAAAGTAATGGTAAACTTGGTCCATGATGGAAAATCTCATTTGACCAGACATGAATTAACCTTGATCCTTAAAAATAAGAAGGGAAACACACAAAAATAGGAAAACTAACTAAAGAAATCAACTGTGCAAACAAAGCACTTATTTGGGACAAAATAGACTAAACTAATGTGCTTGAATGACACTTAGAGAAAACAAACTAATAAGGAACCTAGCTAACCATGAAAAAGTATGATACTCCTCAATCAAAAGGGAAGTTCATAGCTTCATTCACTCCAATAGATGTTACAAGGTGCAAAGTAGGATGTTTATTAATCATAACCTTTGATGAATCATTTTTCTTATCCACCAACTGTATTAGCATCTTCTCAAATGAGTCATTAATAGAAAACTAGTCACCAACAAAGACAAACTCATCAAGTACTACCTAATATTTTTCATACTACTTGTCATCTACCACCTTGTCAAGTGATATCTCATCTATGCATTGTTCTTGAGTGACCACATCTTTCTTATCGACTATTGCAAGTTCATCCAACTCTTTAAGGAGCTTTGAATAGGTAAACCAATCTGTATTATGATCTTCAATAGGTAATTCTTGATCAAATTTCTCATAGACATGCTCTTCCATAGGTAACATATCCATACAGAGCTCTTCAATTTCTTGTAGAGATTCAAGGTATAATTTACAATCATCCTTTTATTCATCATTTTGGTTAATTTGAATAGGATCAGCTTGAACACTATCTAGATCCTTCTCAATAGGATATATCTCTAACTTAGCTATGACTTCAATTTTTACCAACTCCTCTTGGAATTCCTTCTCATCAAGATCAACCTTCTCACTCTCAACTATAATTGGATTCTCAACTACAACCTTAAGTGAAGAATCAATGTGAAACTCTTCCACAAACACACTTGAAGCATCCTGTTCATGTTATGCAAGAAATTGACCTATATCTATAACCTTTTTTCAATCTTCCAGAGAACAAGATCTTCGTAAAGAAGGGAGATGGTGGGAGGGTGATGAAATTATTTTACTTGAGAAGGAAAATGAAGCATGGGAGGTTGATCATGATAAAATTTTATGATTTGGAGGGCAATGGAATCATTTAGGGAGTTTTGGAGAGGATGAAAAGAGAAACTCTTAAATACCTCTATATTCTATTCCTTCCACTTGGCCATTCCCTCATCAAAATCTAAAATTTGATTGTATTGATGGATAACTTGATATTGAGGGATGATTGGTGAGGAAGAGGACTATAAGAAGGTTTATTCTCATGAATAGTATCTTGAATAGGCTTTTGACTCCAACTAGGAAGCTCCCTCGGCACACATTGAGAATGGATAAGAACTTCATGAGAATAAGGAATACAAGAACCCTTTTTAGACAAGTGGCTCAATTTGATTTTATGCCTCTCCTAAGCCTCCATCTTCTCTAATAAAAAAATACATAGCTCATTTATCTCTTCTTGATCATTGGACACATTTTGGAATAGACCATTTATTTATTCATACCAAGAGTTTGATCAAACTTTTCTTGTATATGCTAGTATTTTGAGTTCTATTTCATCCATTCTTTCTTAGAGCCAAGGCTGCTCATATGCAACATCATATCCATATGGGAAAGGTGAAAACTGATATTGAGACTAATATGGCTCACAAGGAAGGTAAGAGTCATCCTCTTGATAATAAATATCATGAGAAACTTGATAAGGCTCAACATATATTTGATAATACTCCTGATAATGCTGGTTAGGCTCATAAAAAGGCTCATAGGTATAATGATAAGGCTTGTATGATCCATCATTGGGATGATAAGGAAACATAATATAAGAATTATCTTCATACATAGACATCAAAACTCATTCATGATAATGCAATAAGAATATACGTACATGGAAACCATGTCTGGACTATTAGAAGCAATTGATTGAGTTTGGAATCACCAAATATTTCATGAACACTAATACAACTGCAATTTCATTAATAACAAATCCAATGGATTCTATAAATCATGACAAAAACTATTATCAATCATACTTGCACCCTTGTGAATGTAGTTTCATGGCTTCATAGTTTGTTGAAACATGGAAACAATCCTAGGTTATAGGTGACCTAATCAGTGGATTGAATATCTATATTCTAAGGGTTATCTCCCTTTGGTGTATTAATTAGGATTCTTGATCTATGATACAAAATAATAGGAAAAGAGATAAAAACTTGAACATAAATCCTACCTAATGATGGTGATACACCTATATTTTTTATTTTTCCACTCAGTTTGAGCTCTTAAGAACACTGATTTAGATAAGAAAAACACTAAACTTTCAACTCTGATTGACCAATATGCATAATTATTTCAAGAAAAGGTTTTATTAGTGATCCAAGCTTGAGGGACATAAAAGAATAGGCCTGATTTAATTTACTAACCAACCACTTATATCCACTGTAAACTCAACCAAGAGACATCAAACATAGATCATGACCTACATAAACTAATCAATTATGTTACTAGCTAAGAATCAAGAATTGACAAGGAAGAGAAATTATATCACTTATGAAAATCAATAACATGAATACAATATACCAAAATTATAGAAAATAAAATAGTCCTACTAATCTAAAAAAATGTTACAAACTTAGTCTTTTGTAGAATTTGATCTTTCCAAAAGAGGGATATAATTCAAGGCTGAAAAGCTAACTTATATAGAAATGTATACAATAGCTAAGAGTTTGGCATTGAAAATACAAAAGGAGGTCAAATCTTACATTAACCAAGTATAATTTTTGTTATGCCAATATAACAAAACCTTCTAAGAATATATTCTTGTCTTTTGTCTTACATGCAAAACCCTTTGGCATTGAAAGCAGATGGTGGGCTCAAGCTTGGACTAATCTACCTCATACATGAAATTTATACCAATATTTAATGTATTAACTCAAGCTTGAACTGATTTGAAGCTAAGTTAGAACAATATAAGTCATCCTTTGTATATAAAACATGAGTAGATGTGGCACTTGATAACCAGTCAACTAGAACTCAAGACTAGTCAACCTCTAATGAACCTTTCCTTGCATGAAAACTATGACACACCTTGAATGGAAAACTCCGCTTGAACTTCAAAAATGTTTGAAAGGATCAAATTAATGAGACAACAAGAGTGCATGCATGAAATTTTATTTTAATCTCTCTAACATTAAACTCCTTGAGTTCTTCATGCAAATGAGTCTCTATTTTAGATCTAGAAGAGTCATGTTTGAAATGGCTACATGTCTTGCACACGTCTAATTTTTTTATGGGCCACATTGCAAGCCTTAGACATTCTAATAATCTTTATTGGATATTGAAATATCTTGCATTTTGTTTTTGGTTCTTCATTTTTGTCCCTTTGTCCATTTCTTCTATCTTTTCCTTTAGACTTATTTCTTGTGACTCTTCATTTTGTCTCTAGATTTATTTAGTTATTTTAGACAAAAAGTCTAAAGGGATCATATCTTTGGGATTTTTGTCTTTTGTCACTTTATCATTTTCCCATGGATAAATTTTCCATGAGAATTTTCTCTTCATCTCCTTCAACTATTCTATTAAGTAAATTTCCTTCAGACAAAAAGTTAGAAGGAAATATATCTTTCAGACTTATGACAATGGTCCTTTTATTTGTAAACTTCCTTCAAACAAATTTTTTGAAGTTATTCCTTCTTTCGAATTACCCTTTGGCCTTTTAAAATGTCCCTTCAGAATTTTTTTAAACATCCTTTTTGGAAGGAAAATTACCCTTCAAAATTCCAAGTGGACCTTTTTGTAAGGACTCTAACCCTTTAGACTTTTCCAAATGGTCCTTCAGCCTTTCTATTAAGTCCTTTTTTGTATGCACAAACCCTTTAGATTTTTTGTTTTGAACTTTCTCTAAGGGTAGATAACCTTTAGGATTTTTGTAAATGTGCCCTTCAGCTTTCATAAATGTGCCCTTTAGCTTTTCTCCAAGTTTCCCTTTGTAAAGATGAAATGGTACACTTTCCCCTAAAAAGACTTTTGGTTTTTTTGAATTTGGCCTATTTATTTTGGATTTTTATATCTCAAAAAAAAATGTTTGAAGCTCTAATTTATAAAATTTTCCTTCAGACAAAAAGTCTAAAGGAATTATCTCATGTTTTTCAAATGAACTCTCCAAAGGGAAAGTACCCTTCAGATTTTTGAAAGTGTCCCTCAGAATTTTGAAATTGCCTTCTTCTGAAGGGCACATACCCTTTAGCTTTCTTGACTGGTCCCTTGAAATTCCTCCTCCCAAAAGCAAAAGACCCTTTGGATTTGTGCAAATTCCCTTCATAAGAATGAAATAGACCCTTCAGATTCTCAAAAGAACCCTTCAGACTTTTGTAAATACACCCTCTCAAATGGAAAGAACCCTTTGAAATTTTTGTAAATGGCTTTCTTGTGAAGATGACCTTTGGATTTATACAAACTATCCCCTTTATATTCTTTGGGTCATTTCCTTTGGATAAAAAGTCCAAAGCAAATATATCTTTGAATTCTTTTAAAATGGATAATTCCTTCAGACAAAAGTCTAAAGGAATTCTTGTATAGGAACTATTAAAAATTGCCCTTCGAGATTTTGGAAAAGACTTTCCTGAAAGAATGAATTCTTCAATCGACTTGTAAGAAAATATTAAAGTCTTCTTCCTTGATAACTTGAAGTCTTTTTCCTATAGATATTTGAATATTAGAGGTTAAAATTTGACCTTTGGGGTCAAAATTGTCAACATAACCTTCACCCACTCTTCCTCAAGAATATCAAACCATTCAACCATGGAGACCTTCTTGGAATATGACCCATGATTATATCATTCTAACACTTGAGAAAGAACCTTCTCCCATGCCTATTTAAAGCAAAGAAAAAGATAAGAATGTGGAAGTCAAACCAAGAGATCTCCTAAGTCTATCAAGTCATTTACGCATCCCTCAGGTTGTATCTATTCATGAAGTTTAAGATACATAAAATTTTGATAAAGTAATTGAGGAATGTGAGGATAAGAATGAAACATACTCAATATAATTCCCTTCTCCATCTTTCCAAGAATACTACAATCAACCCAACCCTCCTAAAGTCCTAAGTTATAAGGAAACTCTATCAAGTTTCAAGTAAGCCAATGAGTTATCTTTCTCTCCCATATTATCATTTTGTGAAGGAGAACATGTTGAATTGAGGGAAAAATATAAACATTGAATTGAAAAGGAGAGCCTATCAAGTAAGGATGATGAGGTGGCGGTCTTTAAAAGGCTTGATGAATTTGTATCTTTAAGTGCATCTCAAGAAGGTCATGATGAATATGTGATGAGTGAGTATGATGAAGAAGTCATCATTAGAATCCCCCTTGGTAGAGAAGAAAGAAAATCAAATTTTAAAGATGAGGATAGGTCTATACCTTCTAACCAATAGTTAGATAGCCCTCAAGATGTCATGACTGACAAAGAATTTTAGTCAAATTGGCATTGTTTTAAACTTGAATGAGTAGATGATGACTTAATAGTATTGATATCACATGATACACTCCCATGTTTCATGAAAGAAAAATCAAATGAAATGAAGGAAGCTAATGAAAGTATGAATGAGGTCAAGATAGTTGCTCTATCAAAATGCAGTCTTGAAACCAACTCAAATGAATTTATTGTTGAAGGCACAAAACTCATAATGAGCATGATGATACTTGAATATAATTATATTTTTATTTACTTGAATATATTAATAATATTAAAATGGAAATATTGAATGATTAAGATCAGGTTAAAAGTAAAAATCAATAAAGTAATCTTAATGGTTTGAATATATTAATAATAGTGACAAGTGAAACTCAAGAAAGTAATCCTAATAGTTTGATACTTGAAGAAGTAAAATCAGGTTTGGAAGAAGATAAACATGATAAATTAGACCTTGAGTTAGGAGATGAACTTCCATTATACATAGAAGAAGAAGAATACCAATCTAGTTGTCATGGATTGAGTCTTGATGAAAGAAAGGATGATCATGCAACAGTTGATCAAGTTGTAGCTAAGTATGAGGTAAATATTCATGAAGATACCTTGGTCACTAACCTATTTGAGCTTCATGAGCAAGATATGGAGTTTGAAGTTGAAAACTTGCAGGTATGTCATTATTATATTTAAGAGATTGAAGTGTTAGATAATTTTTTTATACCTAAAGAGAATGGTAATAATGAGATTGAAATTGGCATACTTGCAAGTGATAAAGAAGAAGCTTCCCTTTGGGAAGAGGTAGAAAGGTTTTGCTCAAGTTTTGATAATAAACCTATATCCCATAAGGAGAATGCTAAGATGGTGGTATTGGCTAATAAACATGGTGAAGACATGAGTGAGAAGGATATTGAATAAGACATCATGGTTTCTAGTTTTACTGAATCACATGAAGAGGTACAAGAAGGCCTTAAGGACATGTGGTAGTCCTATTTGTACATGTTCAAAGAATTTGAAGTGTTTTGTAGTTTAACACCTCTAGAAAGACAAGATGAAGGTCTTGTTAATAAATGCAAAGCTCTAAGTAATCCAACATGTCTTGAAAGTCATCACCAAGAGGTTCTAATTCATGTTGTAGAAAGCTTTGAAGAAGATGATACTCCTCAAGGTGAGTAAAAAGTACAGTTTAAGGAGCCAATAGAAGCTAAAGTTGTTGTTGACCACATAAATTAAGGTGTGGTCATATTGGAAGTATCTCTATTTAACAAAGAGAAACATGAGGTAAGTTATGTATTCTAATATGAATTTATCTCTATTAGATACGTGTTTTTTGTTGTTGATCCACTTGAGGTCAAGCCAAAGATGGTGATGGTGAAGAAAGGAGTTCATAAATCAGAAAACCAAGTATGAACAATAGCTTGCACATCATTCTTGTTCATCACATAAAGAATACTTAAGGAGTTTTGCTTTTGATTCAAGAGGATCAAACCTTAAAAGTTAGTTGTATATAGTAGTTTATTATTTTATCTTTCCCTAAGTGTTGATTAATATAGTGTGTGTCTTACTAGTTTTGTTTGTCTTGTTAGTTTTATTTGTCTTGTTGGTTTTATTTATCTTGTTGATATATTTATCAATGCAACCATAACCTGGCCTATCCAATTATGGGCATTTTTGATTTTTTTTGGAGGCCATACATGACCATCTAAGGGCCAAAAATTACATTTTAATATTATTTTAATTTTTTTTCTAATTTTAAAAATTATCTATTTTCTAACTAGAATTAAACTTTAGCTAATATTCATTCGATATGGTAATTTTAGTGTTTAGTTTCTTTTTGGATTTTTAAGATTTTCTTTGTGTTTGCATGTGAAACTTACTGAAAATAGTAGTTGCTACAAATAGTACATTGAGTTTAATTTATTTTTAAAGTTCTAAATTTTGCATGTCAACTCCAATTTTGAGTTGAGGCTAATTTATTAAAGGTTTTTAATTAATTGAATCATTCAATACAAATCAATACAAGTTATTATTTTCAAAGATTTTTTTATTGGTATTTTTTTTTATCTTGATTGTATTCAATTTCATTATTTGGTATTAGAATAAGTTTAAATCTTAGAGGTGTAAGAGATGTTGAGAGGATGAGGAGGAATCACTCAGATGATTTAGACTATGTAGGAGCTACAAAAGTAAGTAGAATAATTAATCAATATCATTGTGAATAAAAATCAAATGAGAGTTGAAGATGATTTTGAGGATGACATAGATCATGAAGAATTTTTTATTTAAGAGGAACAATAGGAACAACTACCATCAATGGAAGAGAGGATGGTTAGATATTTATAAGGAAAGAATGAAGGATCAAGGTTGACATTCTACATAATGGATGAATTTTAAAACCAAAGGAGTTCATAGATTGTATCAAAAACATGGAGAAGTTTTTTGAATGGAGAACTACGAGAGAAGACAAGAAGGTAAAGTTTATATTCACAAAATTGAAGGGTCATGCAATGATTTGGTGGGAACACTTATAGAAATAAAGACATAAAACGGTAAAGAGAAGATCAAATCATTGATAAATATGGAGAGGAAGTTGAGGGATAAGTTTATTCCTATGGATTATACACAAACCCTATACAAAAGATTCCAAAATTTGATGTAGAAGGATCATAATATACAAGAGTATAAAAATGAATTTTACAAGATCTCCATACAAGTGGATCATGATGAAACAAAATAATAGATGGCCACAAGGTATGTAAATGGTTAAAAGTTTTCTATCCAATATGAATTAAGCATATAATACTTTTCATGGAAGAAGCTTTTAAATTAGATTTAAAGGTGGAAGAAAAAAAAATGGACATAGTTTTAGAATAACATCTATTGGGCCAAGAAGAGGACAATACCCTCCAGTAAGGGGACAAGTTGGATTTAACTCAAATAGAGGTGGGTTAAATACCACTAGAGGAGAATTATTGCATGGTATAGAAAGACAAGAAGATAATATACATGGTAAATTTTAGCGATGAATATTCGTTAATTCATGAATATTTCAATTTTTGGATTTTGTTTTTGTTTTTTTAGGGTTGGTAGATGGGTTTGAATTGCCTAAAATTTAGGAATTTAAATTATTTGGGAGTCAACTCGCCAATCATTTACAATAATATCTTATATTACACTTTAATTCACCACATACATATAGTATAACTACCCCCAAATATCAAAAATGTCAACAAGAAGAATCAGAATTAGAGGACCACAACATTGAATGACAATAACCAAATAAAAGAATTAGATGGTGATATAGAATAGTAAAATTACTAATCTATGGAACTGAATGACAATGCCCATTGATAATATCTTATGACAGTGCTAAATGGTAGAGTCAAATGTAAGTGCCAAATGGAAATATTGAATGAAAGTGACAAATGATAGAATTAAAAATTAGAATGGTGCTACCACTAAATAACATAACCAATCTATAGCATCTACTCTTTGATTGGATTATAGAATCAAATGGTAGAATTGAAGGGTTGCATCCTTGATCATCAAGGCATATTGTGGGAATGGTAAAAAGATAGGCCAATTATTAGTAAAATAAAGCATATTATCTTATTTTAATGAGCCAACAAAAATATAGGTATTTATTATTCTTTAGTTTGCCATAAATTTGAGTTTAAATATTCAATAATATTAAAATAATTCTATATGCTAAAATCCCCACTAATATCTCACCAAAAAGAATCAAACAAAATAACATGTCACCCCTTGAATTTTTTTTTTATGATGACATACCACCACTTAAAGATGCTCCTCTAGTTTTTTATGAAAATGATAATGACACTTAAGTAGCAAAAGAGATTGTTGGTTCTCACCAAACACAAAGTTTAGCTGAAACCTCCAATCATAAATCTTCACAAAGGAAGAGAAGTAGATGGATAATTAGAAATTCCTTTAAGGTGTATTAGGTAAAAAAAAAAATCCTTCATAAAACCTATAGAGCCTAAAAATGTTGATGATACTAAAACATGATGTAGATGTATAATATGTAGCTAGAAACTAGGAAAGGAACACATAATGCAACTGAAACTGAACACGATTGAGAAATATTGTGGAAAAGTATATGTCATAGTGAAACACATAGAAGGATTGATAACAAGAAGACATAGTTGTAAAAATTAAAAATAATTAATGCATATAAGATATGCATGCGAGTATGAAAATGATAAGAAATGTCAAGAACATTTTATTGAGAAATGGGGAACAAATTTGATAAAAGTTATGTAGTCATATCTAAAGGCCAAATATATACAATTCTCTAAATTATACCACATTATAAAAAAAGGTTTACTTATTTATAATTTTTTAGATTATAATATTTTATTTTAGCATAATGGATTTCAGGATATCCCACAATCACATTAGTCAGACAGTAGTGCTTGGGAAATGGAAAAATGTCTAGCAATAGTTGAGAAGGAAGATTTGAAACAAAAAGGTCAAAATTAACTATTCATATCACTATCCATTGATGAGGTCATAATAATTAACAACATATATTGGGTTTGTATGCATGGTTATACTTTTGAGAACTACTCAAGGCAACATAATCTATGAGTAGTTCATAAAATGGAAGAAAATTGCAATACAGAAAATCTTCACAAATTGGTTGTATCTAATTTGAAAGATAAAGTTGGGATAAATGATTTTAAAATAGATAAAAATCTTGTGTGTGTTGGGGTTGATGGTGTATCAGTTATATAGGGGCATAGAAATGGTTTATGTGTTTGGTTGCAAACACCAGTTTCCCCATATATGATTCTAATTCATTGTATGGCTCATAAGATGAATCTTACATACAAAATAGCTAGAAAATTTACTAATGTGGCAAAAGTGGAAGAACTCATTTATGACCTACATTTTTAGACGTCAAGTAGTCCAAAAAGAGTTTAGATTTCTAAAAAAATTCAATAGAAGTGACTTATGGTAAAAAACTATTGAAAGATGTTGATACAAGATGAATTTATATGTATGAACTTTCATGCTGAATTTTTTAAGAATATACATCATTAGTAGGTTTTATGTATAAATATCATAGAGAAATTAACAAGGCAAAAGATTTTTTCTACTATTTAATAGATTTGGAAACACTACTGACATTATGTGAGATTATCCCAATGCTTAAGGAAATGAATTATTTAATGAAACATGATCAGTAGAGATCAATTTATATTATCGACTTCATATAGTTGAGAAAATGAGTATGTCAATCTCTAGATATAATATACACTTTGAATGAAACGTTTCAAGGCCCTATTTCTAGTAGTTGGTAATGTTTGATATATTTAAGGAGATTTTATAGATATTTAAAGTTGAATATCAATGATCAGCTTTGTGTCATTGTTAATGGAAAGGAAATACCAATGCATATTTTCTACAAAAATCCTGATCTTATGGAAGCTGAATCTGAAGAACTACCTATAACACATATTCTATATGACACTATTCTATCTAAAACTTGGATGAATCAAAGTATAGTTTCAAAAAAATTATCTATAGATATCATAGATTATTTTGAAAGTGATGATTTGTTAAAGGCCATGGTAGTTGTGAATCCCATTTTTTAGAATCATAATAATAGTTAAAAGATGATTAGCAATTTATTTCACAAATACATGGGCTATCTTGTAAAGCATTTTAGTCAATATGTACATTGGGAAATGATTTATTGACATCTCAATCAACTCATTTTGGAATTAAAATGTTTGAACAATATCTCCTTCTAAGCAAATCAATAGGAAATGGGGTGATTACATGGCTATGGATTTTTTTTTATCTTAGTAGTATACTATAGGAAAGTCAAAGTGAATATTTCTTATTATACAAGATTTGTAAAAAAATGATTCTAGGCCTAGTGGAATATGAAATAGTATTCAGTGCATTATTGTCCATTAATTCAAAACTTCTAAAAAGATTGGATAAAATTTTAGAAACCTGTTTGAGATTATATGTTTCACGCTATGCCATGGACATGATTCCTTATGAAAGAGCTTTGAAAACATGGAGTTCTCTAACTAAAAGATGAAGTGTTAGTAATATAGTGATAAATAGAGATGATGTAAATAATGGCACTAAATATAGCACTAACATAGTAGATGTAACTGTTACTAGTGATGATCATGTTTGTGTAGGATTGTTCTAACTACTAGACTATTAGTTGTATATTTATTATAGTTATCATATCCTAAATTATAATTTCATATAATTTTTTATATTGTAAAATGTTCTAAATATGAAATTCATTACAATTATGGATAGTATTATCATTTGAAATATTTGATCCATTCATCATGCAACTTTCCATTTTATTTAATTACTTTTTAATTGTATTGTCATTTGAAATAACTGTAATTTGATATTGTAGCACCATATTAAGAGTTTTAACTATTAGCTTAAAAATATGAATTTGATGTCAAATATGATGGTGATAAAATAACATATTATATCAACTAAATAAACTTAGATTTAATAATAGTCACTTTACAACTCATCAAATTGAAATTGAAATTTATGCTCAATCCTAACACCAAATCCATTAAAAAAAATTGCAATCTACATGGCTCATATACTAATTAAAACTGAATAAATTGATCAATGCAAATCAAAACTTTAAATTGTCATTGAAAATATCTATTTTTACAGAAAACATTGTTTACAAATATTATAGTGTTTAAAATATTGTTTACAAATATTATAGAATTTAAAACATTTTTGAGGGTTTCACTTCTCAGCTATTTTATCAACCACAACATCCTCAATTCCACTATCATCCTTCAATATCCCTACCCTTTCAAGATCCTCAGCCACAAAATTAATACGAGCAAGATTTTCTCTTTCTTCTTTTCTAGCATCACCTATAGAAAGTAGACTTAGATTGACAGCTATCTTCTACTTAAATAAGGCATTTTGATCCCATCCTTGCTCCTTAATAATTTTTTGGAGTGTGTTGTTATGTTTATTCAATAGAATAATCTTTTCCTTGAATTGAATGGCATAATATAAACTTTTTTATGCATTTTTAAGATGCACATTGAGAACCTCAACTTTTTTTTTAAAATTCTCATATTTTTCCTAAAATTTAAAATGAAATGTAATTAGATTTTAAAAAAAATAAGTATGACATGTAATTTTACTAGAATGAAGAAAAATTAATAAACATTTTTCCTTCTCAACATTTAAAATCACAACAAGGTTGATGCCTTTTGCGTATTTATTAAAATATCCCCAAGCTTCTACATTCAAATTCTCTAACTTTTTAAGCATAATAGTCAACACATTATCATTTTAAATATTATAATTAATAACTGACCTAGGTTTATCTTGTGAAAACAAAGCATCAATTTTTTGTGGTTTCATGTTTCACTAATGAAAACAAATTTTCTCATTAAGAGTGGTTGTGATAACAGACATTTATTTATTTTATCAATGCCTTCACTCAAAACTCCCAAATATATACATTTTTAATTTCATTTACAACTCCCTCATTAAGATTCAAAGTAATACATTATGATACCAAATTTCTCAATGGAAAAGATGTAATAGCATCATTGGATAAGACAACATTATTTCATGGCATGGGGGGTAAAGAGGTAAAAAGTTCCTCTTGAGTAGTAACATAAACATCTGCTCCCTGGATAAAATCATGTGGTTTGAAAGCAACTCCAATAACTTTGCCACTTTCAATACCTAGATATTCCTCATCAATATCAATTTCATTGAAACAAGTCAATCACTTCTAGCTCAATATACCTTTGACAGAAAAATTAGGGAATTCAAATCATGATAATTTCAATTTTCCTTTGCTAGTTGCTGGTGCTTTTGGTAATGGAAGAGTTTTCTCCCTTGAGTGAATTAAGTTTGGGGAAGGAGGCAACAACATAGTTTTCTTCATAGATTGAGGATGCCTTGTAAAATGTAAATTATTTTAGAAAAATGGTAAATTTTTGAAATAAAACTATATGATAATTTGAAACTAAAGGTTTAGTACTTTTATTTTAAGGCAATCTCTCCTCCAATATATGCACCATATTTCAAGTGATAGGGGTGTTTTGAGCTGTTACATTATGTAAAATTTCAATTAAAAAACCTATAATAAAAAACCCAAAAAAAATATGAAATGTAAAATACCTTGCACAGAGGGTCTAGAAGGCACAATAAATGTTGGGGTTTGTTGTGGTGGTGGTTGTTCCCTGACAACCTTAATTGATACCAATTCAAATGCAAAAATAAAAAGAATAACTAAAATAATGCACTTGAAATTTAAAATATCATTTGAAATTTTTACATAGTAAACTTGCATGGATAGACAATTAGGAAGAAACTCTTACACATTTTAAAATACAAAATGATTGCAAGGATGGTTTTGTAGACTCAAAATCTATCGATCCTTCAATTCCAATCTGTGCTTTTAGGGTAGATTTTTTTGTGAGACATGAAATATTACTTTTAAAAAACAAAGTTTAAACATTTATTAATCCTTAACATGGTAATTGTTTAACAAATAAACAAATATTAAGCCTTAGTTTAACAAATAAACAAATAAACTAACCTCCTATTCCTCTAAAGACAAATTGTGTGTGCTCATTTTTGGATAAATCATAGTTGGATTAGGTGTTTTTGGGAGGTCATATAAGGCCTCATAGTATAATGCTGGAATAAAATTTGAACAAGAAATAATGAAACTAGGATTGGTACAAACAAAATTTAATTCAAGCTTTATCCTAGAGGAAATAAAAGTTGAATTTTGAATATAAAAAGAATTTTATAATTACATACTAGTTTGACCTATCTACAAGATAAAATTTGACTCCAAATAATTCTTATAATCATTTGTCATCATTGATTTCAAGCGTATAGGATTTACATTGTGAAATGGAAGACCTATCAAATTGTGAATCTCTTCTAGTGAGGTACCAAAGCAAATCATTCTGAATTCTAGGTTCACGATGAAGCTCTTATCGCGAGGGTCATAGGAAGACGTTAACAATTTGAGTAACCCAATGCCTATTTCATACTAAGGCATATACAATATGCCACCAAAGATACATTTTGAAATCTATTCATTGTACACATCTAGCTATTATATGATCTTCAAAATGTTCAGACATAGCAGTTTATTGAAAAGGTATTTTCTTTCAATGGTTGGGGATTATTATGGGTGGGGGCAAAGGGGGATGAGAAATCTATTCTACAAAATGTTAAAAATGAAGGTATAGGGTGAGTATCTATAGGGTAAGGGGATGATTGGGAAATTGAATAATACAATAACCATATTAATCATCCAATTACATGTCCTATCATCACAAATAAACATTATTTTCTCAGACTACTATTAGACACAACCATCTGAAGCTTGACATCTGGTGCACACTGGCTACCACATACCATTCGGTTCATCCATTTGATATAACCATATAACATAATTGCTTGACACAACCATCCAACACAACTATCTGATGCCACCATGAAACATAGGCATTTATCATAGTTGTTTGACATAGACATTTATCACATCTTTTAGTTTGTCCATTTGGTGGAATTGTTTGGTGTGGTTCTATTCGACATCTATCTTTTGATATAGCCAAATGATTATATGAAAATAATAGGAAAATATTTGTTTTTACTCCTTTAGAATCATCATAGATTATTCATTGCCTATAGAGGATTTGCCATAGATATGAATCAAATTTATGTAGATTTTCCAAATATTTCCAATAGGTTTTCTAGTACAGCCTCTTAAAATTATCCCTAATAATAGATAAGGGTTTCAATACCAACAAGGAGGAAGAATATTTCAAAGAGGATGAAGATATGATGGTGGTAGAGGATGGTTTCCAAATCAACATAGGTCTTATGTTTTTTAAAGATGTGGAGAAGAAATCCATAGAGCATTTGATGTCCACACTAACAATATTAAAAAAGGAAGCAAGATCGCCCAAGAGTGAATTAGTTGAAGCTAATAGAGAACAAAAAAATACTAAAGTTGTAGCAATGAATATTGGAAAAAATATCATGATGAGAAGAACAATGATTGATCCAAGGAAATAACATGTACAGAATAAAGAATTTGGTGATGCATGGTTGTGAACAAATATCTTTCAAAGAAGGTGTACTTTAGGAGATAAGATATTCAAAGTAATTATAGATGGTGGTAGTTCTAAAAATATGGTTTTTAAAGACATAATTAAGAAATTAAGTTTACAGTGTGAAAAACATCTTAATCCTTATCATATTTCATAGTTTAAGAAACATAATAAAGTTATAGTAGATAAAAGGTGCTTAATCAAGTTTTATATAGGTAGAACTTATAAAGATGAAATATGGTGTAATGTTATACCAATATATGCATGCCATGTGTTATTAATAAATTCATGATAGTTTGATATAAAATAAATTCATGATGGGTCAATGAACATGTATATTTTTTGTAAAGGTGGTATGAAGGTAGTTTTGTTACCTCTTAAAGAAGAAGGTTAGGCTAAAAACATGTTGATTACAAAAGAATTTATCAAATTCATGAAGATGACATGTTGCTATTATGAATTATTTGTAATGAAAGAAGATAAAAAAGGGGTACAAGTACCAGTAGAAGTAACAATAGTATCAAAAGAATATGCAAATGTTATACTTGATGAGTTACTAGATGGTTTACCATCAAACAGAGATATTTGGTATCATATTGATTTCATTTCAAGATTATATTTACCAAATCAAGTTGATTATAGGGTGATTCCAATAGAGCATGAATAATTAAAATAAATTGCGTAATTGGTGAGGAAGAGCATAGTAAGGGAGAACATGAATCCATGTGAAACACCACTATTGCTCACTACAAAAAAATATGGAGGGTAGAGGATGTTTGTGGATAGTAAATAAAGTAATAAAATTATAATCGAGTACATGTATCCTATACCTCATTTATATTATATGATGGATGTTCTTGTAGGAGAAAAATATTTTACTAAGATTTATCTGAGTGGATAATATCATATTTGTATTCATGAAAGAGATGAATGGGAAACAACATTCAAGACCATAGATAGTTTATATGAGTGGATGGTGATGTCATTCAAGTTATCTAATGAACCTAACACATTAATGAAGGTGATGAACACAATACTATTAGAATATAGTGGTCAGTTTGTGTGGTTTATTTTAATGATATTTTAATATTCAGCAAGACTAAAGAAGATCACTTACATCATTTGAGAATGGTATTAGAATTTTAAAAAGAAGAGAAACTCTATGTGAATTTTAAGAAGTGTAGGTTTATTCATAACAATTTAATATTTGTGGGATTTTTGATTTTGGTTGATGGTGTAATAATGGATGAATAAAAATTAAATACAATTGTTAAGTGGCTTATCCCGAAGAGCATCATAGAGATTAGAATTTTCCATGGTTTAGAAACTTTTAATAGGAATTTCAATAAGAAATTTAGTATTATTTTTGCACCAATAATGAATTGTATGTGAGAAAAATAATTTGCATGGATAAGGGCAGCAACAAAAAACTGAGTTGTTGAAGAAGAAAATTATAAAAATCCTAGTTTAGCATTACTAGATTTTAGTAAATTATTTGAGGTTGATTGTGTTGCCTCCTTTTAGGAATTGGTTTTGTTTTTAGTCAAGAAGGGAAGCCAATAACATATTTTACTAAAAAATTAAATGAGGTAAGAACAAATTATTCTACATATGTTGTTGAATTTTATGACTTTAAACAAGCATTAAGACATTGGAGGCATTGCCTAATGCATAGGAGTTTATTTTATTTATTGATCACAAGGCTTTGAAGTGTGTGAACACTCAAAAAAATGTAAATAGTATGCATGAAAGTGTGTGTCTTTCTTGTAGGGTTATAATTTTGTGTTGAAACAAAAATTACTGAAATAAAATTAGGTAGATGATGCTTTGAGTAGGTGAGTGGGGTTGATAGCTACTATGGTGATTGAACTAGTTGGATTTGAATTTGTTAAGGAAGTACATTAAACTAATCTAGACTATGGAAAGATAGTTTAGCAATGCAATGATACATTGATAGGTGATACAAGTAATGTTTATAATGATTATATTATGAAATATGGTTATCTCTTCAAAGGAAAGCAATTATTTATTCTAATTGGGTCTCAAAGAGACAATATTATAAGAGAATTACAAAATGGTGGTTTGGATGGACATTTTGGTAAGATAAAGATAATAAATTTGGTCGAGGAGAATTAGTTTTGGTAAAATATAAAGAGAGATGTGACAAGATATGTTTCAAGCTGAAATATATGTTATGTGGTGAAAGGACATCCACAAAATATAGGGTTGTACATGCCATTACTAGTTCCAAAAGGACCATGGAAAGATTTGAGTATGGATTTTACGTTGGGATTACCAAATACACTGAGAGGTAATGATTCATTTTTTTTGGTTGTAGACAAGTTTTCTAAGATGGTTCATTTTATTCCTTGTATGAAAACCAATGATGTTGAGTTTATGAACTTTTTAAAAGGATATTGTGAGACTGCATGGTGTTCCAAAAACTATTACATCAGATAGGACACAAAATTTTTAAGTCATTTTTGGAGAACTTTATGGAGGAAGATGGGGACTAAGTTACAATTCAATAGTACATACCACCCCCAAATAGATTGAAAGATAGAAGTTCTGAACATGAGCTTAAGAAATTTATTGAGATGCATAATTAGTGAGAATCCCAAGCAATGGGACTTGTCTTTACCATTAGTCAATTTTACATAAAATAATTTAGTAATAATGAGGAGATAATTATTAAAATGAGTAGTTCATGTAGTTTTTCCATTATAGAAATATAGTAAATGGTTGCTTAATTTTGTGATCTCCTTTCTTTGTATAACAAGACTATAGTTCTATGAAAACATTTTTCAACATTTTCCACTTTGGATGCCATAGAAGAGGTTATGAAGATTTATGCTATGCCAAGGTATCTTATTGTAGTATTTGATATTTAAATTTACTTGTAAGTTTTATTATTACATGAAGATCCCCTTTTATGTTCCTTATAAAGTTTTGATGTCGGGGAGAATTAAAATAAACTACCATCTGATCTATGCAATCTTCTCACACTTCATTTCTTTGGCATGCATGACATTAGGTATGGGGGAGAATAAACTCAGAAAATAAAGAATTGGGCTTATGAAAATATATTTTGACCTTAATAAAGGTATATAGTTTTCATAACTATTTTGTAAAAATTTCAAGCAACAAAATTTACTTCAGTTTTTTGTCATTATGTCAAAAATTGCTTTATGGTCAAAATAAATATATATAAACACAATAAGATATTCTCAACACAAGAACCTAATCTCATTAAAAAAAATATTATCTTGATAAATTCTAAACATAAAAACCTTCTCTCATTTTTAAAACATTAAAAAAAATGGGAGAGAGTAACATGAAAATTTGACATAATAAGCTGTGTCAAAAAGAAACTAAGCATAGTAGGAAAACCTCCACACAAGAACATGTCCTTGAAAAATGAATCCCATTTAAAATATGAGGAAATGAATCTAGCTCATGCATATGTATCTCAAGAATATTTTTTAGATAAAGATAGTGGCATGCATGAGATTAGGTGTGGGGGAGATGACGAGCCTCAAATATGGCTCATTATATCCATGAAATAACATCATTTTTCCTTATATAAAAAGTGGATCCAAATGTAATTTCTGAACTTATAGTTTATTTAGAATAAAATAGAAAGTATATATCAGGGTTAATTCTTTATAATTCATTATTATCTCTTTGTTAGCTATTTCTAATAATTATTGAAAAATATGTCAATATATGCATATGCAATTCATACTAAGATAGAAAAGATGGAGTATGAAGAGTAACCATTTCAAGAATAATGTTTAAGTAGTTTTAGAGTCTTCTATAGTAAATATTAAATAAGATATATCATTTTTTCCAAGTTATGGAATCACCTAGTAGCTTCAAACTCAACTTTAGACTCACCCAATAGGTTTGGACTCAACTTCGGATTCATCTATTGACTCAGCTCTAGACTAGCTACAAACTCACCCAGTCTATAGCTACAAACTTCCATAAGTGAACTACATACTTCCATAGGTAAGCTACAAACTTCTATAGGTGACATATGGAATTTTATAGGTGAGCTACGAACTTTGACAGACTTGTTACAGACTATGATTGAAACACCATAGACTCATTTAGAAAGCATTTTAAACTATTTCAATTATTGTTGGATGACCATGATCATTTCCAACTATCATGAGAATGTTTTCCATTTTGAGTCTCTCTCTCTCTCTCTCTCTCTCTCTCTCTCTATATATATATATATATATATATATATATATATATATATAATTTTCACTCATAGATTGTATCTAAATATAGATTTGAATACTATCATTCCAATGAATAACTCTCTCCATATTTAGTAGAGATTGAGATTATGTTGTATTCTTAGAATAAATATTTCTTTCCATATTTTATGGAGATCGATATATGATGGAATATCTATGTTGTTACTCTTAAATTAGGTGTTGGTTGGAAACATGAAATTATAAATGCAACCTCCCACATCTGAATATAATCGATCAATATACTTTTCTCTCCATCATTATAAGTAAACTATTTTGAATCTTGTGTTCCAAATATATCTTCTTCTAAGGAATGAGATGGCCACTCATTCTAAGGAATATGGATCAATGTATTTTTATTTATTTCTTTGTTTTGTAATTATCATTTTTTTTTAAATTATTATTTTATTCTTTTATGCCTATAACTATTCATTTTTATAGTTTCTTTTGAAATTTTAGGTGTTTTATTTATTATCATTTTTTTCAATATAGAAATTTATTTTTCTACAAATGTGATTTAATTTAATGCATGGGTAATTTAATTTTTTGAAGAGTGCTTTTCAATTTCTATAAGTGTGGAGTGTGTTAGAAGGAGCATTTAATAGAGATATCTTTCTCCTATTGCATATTACCTTCAAACACTAACCCTAGATTGATATTATTAAATAAAGAGGATTAACGACCTTCATCAATCATCTACCACATTCATATTGAAATACTAGTGTAAGAGTTGTAGATTATGAATAGTGTATGAATAGGTCAGCTCTATGCCATTATGAATCTACAAATGTGTGGTAGTAGTCAACAAATTTGGCCCATCACCTCCTCAATTAGGTTTTTTTGAGTTATATCTTACCATTTTCTCAGAAAGTAGTAGTCTAGTAGTAGTTTCAAGGTGATAACATCAAGGGAGCTAGCCCTATCTAGAGATTCACCTCATTGATTAGGCCACCCACATCCCATAAGTGATTCTATTAGACAAGAATGTCATCCATTAAATATTTATTTATGATTTTCTTCAATACATTAGACTTTTGAGACATTAACATAAGCATCAATGGTGACTCCAAGTGAACCGCAACTAGTACAAGTAGTCCGAGTGTCTAAAAATCATAAATTGGTATATATTCTCATTATTCTTTTGGTCAAAATGCATACTCAATGCCTTCACATTATTCTTATTATATTGATAGAATTCATGGATTCACCCAAAATAGATATCAAATAACAACATACCAACCTCACTAATGTTATCAATAGACTTATATACCCTCATCCAATGCAACTCATCCTCCTTGGCAACCTACTTATCCTTCTAGTCAACCTTGTCAAATCTATGTTACTCTTACTCTAACCCTCTTAGACTTATAGAAAACCCTTGTAGAAATTTAAATGCAAATGAGGGAGATTGATAAATAAAAGGATCTTAGTCTAATTTTCTATAGCCCTTCTACTAAAAAAGAAATAAATCAAATGATGATGGATTAAATACATTTGACTAAGTCTAGGTGGGAAAACATTAAGGTAAATAATAAAAAAAGTAAAATTATTGAGGTTATATAAATAATATTCGTGGTTAAATGTATGGATAATATATTATTACTTGAATGAAGGAAATAAAATAAATAGTATTAGTTTTATTTACTCTCTCCTACTCCAAGTCAGCCTTTTTTTACTCCAACTCTAGCCCAAGTTGTAACATGCTATCAAAAAAAGACCATGCCTATGTAACCTTCACCCAATTTTCTTCAATAATATCAAACCATTAAATCATGAATAACTTATTGTACTATGACCCATGATTATATCATTTCAACTCTTGAGAAAGAACCTTCTCCCATGCCTATCCAAAGTGAAGAAAAAGATAAGCATATGGAAGTCAAACCAAGAGAGCTCCTAAGTCTATCAAGTCATTTACCCATCCCTCAAGTTGTATCTATTCATGAAATTTAAGATACATCAATGTTTTATAGAGTTATTGAGGAATGGAAGGGGAAGAATGCAAAAAAATTAATATAATTCCCTTCTCCATCTCTCCAAGAATATTACAATCAACCTAACCCTCCTGAAGTCCTAAGTTATAAGGACACTCTATCAAGTTTCAAGTAAGACAATGAGTTATCTTTCTTTCCCACCCTCTCCTTTTGTGAAGGATAACATGTTTCATTGAGGGTAGAATATGAACATTCAATTGAAAAGGAGAGCTTATAAAGCAGGGATGATGAGGTGGTGGTCTTTAAAAGGCTTAATGAATTTATAGCTATAAGTGGATATCAAGAAAGTCATGATGAATATGTGGTGAGTGAATATGATTAATAAATAATAATTTATATCCACCTTGGTGGAGAAGAAATAAAATCAAATTTTAAAGATGAGGATAAGTCTATACCTTCTAACCAATAGTTAGATAGCCCTTGAGATGTCATGAATGACCAAGAAAGTTAATCAAATTGTCATAGTTTTAAACTTGAAAGAGTAGATGATGAAATAATATTATTAGAATCACATGATACACTCCCATGCTTAATGGAATAAAAATAAAATCAAATGAAAGAAGCTAATGAAAGTATGAATGAGGTCAAGATAGTTGCTCTATTAAAAAACAATCCTGAAACCAACTCAAGTGAACGTATTGTTGAAGTCACTAATCATAATGAGAATGATGATGCTTGGAAGTAATTTTATTTTGATTTACTTGAACATATTAATAATATTAACATGTAATAATTGAATAATCAAGATGAGGTTATAAGTAAAAAGTAATAAAGTAATCCTAATGGTTTGAATATATTAATAATAGTGACAAGTGAAACTCAAGAAAGTAATCCTAATGGTTTGAGACTTGAAGAAGTAAAAGTAGATTTGGAACAAGATAAACATGATGAATTAGACCTTGAGTGGGGATATGAACTTCCATTATACATAGAAGAAGAAGACCACTCTAATTATCATGGATTGAGTCTTGATGACAGAAAGGATGATCATGAAACAGTTGATCAAGTTACAGCTGAGTATGAGGTAAATATTCATGAAGACACCCTGGTCATTAGTTTATTTGAGATTCATGAGAAAGATATGGAGTTTGAAGCCAAAAAATTGTAGGTATGTCATTATTTTATTTAAGATATTGAAGTGCTAGATAAGTTTGTTGTACCTAAAGAGAATGGTAATAATGATATTGAAGTTGTCATAATTTCAAGTGATAAAGAAGAAGCTTCCCTTTGGGAAGAGGTAGAAAGGTTTTGCTCAAGTTCAGATAGTAAATCTATAGCCCATGAGGAGAATGCTAAGATGGTGGTATTGGCTAATGAACATGGTGAAGACATGAGTGAGAAAGATCTTGAATAAGACATCATGGTTGTTAGTTTTACTAAATCTCATGAATAGGTTCACGAAGGCCTTGAGGACATGTGGCAATCCTATTTGTATATGTTCAAAGAATTTGAAGTGTTTTTTAGGTTAACACCTCTAGAAAGACAAGATGGAGGTCTTGTTAATAAATGCAAAACTCCAAGCAATACATGTCTTGAAAGTCATCACCAAGAGGTTCTAATTCATGTTGCAGCAAGATTTGAAGAAGATAACACTCCTCAAAATGAGTAAGACATAGAGTTTAAGGAGCCAATAGAAGATAAAGTTATTGTTCACCTCATAAATTAAGGTGTGGTCACATTGGATGTATTTATCTTTGACAAATAGCAACATGAGGTCAGTTATGTATTTTAATATGATTTTTACTCTATTGGATACATGTTTGTTGTTGTTGATCCACTTGAGGTCAAGCCAAAGATGGTGTTGGTTAAGAAAGGAGTTGATAAATAAAAAAACCAAGTATGAAAAATAGATTGTACATCATTCTTGTTCATCATATGGAGAAGACTTTAGGAGTTTTGATTTTGATCCAGGAGGATCAAAACTTAAAGGTTAATAATATAGAGTAGTTTATCATTTTATCTTCCCTAAATGTTGCTTAGCACATTGTGTGTCTTACTGGTTTTGTTTGTCGTATTGTTTCTATTTGTATTGTTGATGTGTTTGTATTGTTGGTGTGTTTGTTTCTTGTTATTATGTGTTGGTGGATGTATTTAGTTATTTCATTCTCTTTCAAGGCATTTATAATTAGGGAAAGGTCCAATGGGGTCTAAATTTGAGCTAAGATGACTCTATAACCCAATGGATGCAAAAAGGCAATTAGTCTAGATGCATAATAAACATGCAACCTGAAGAGGTCTCCAAATATGTTATCCAAAATTGGTCACCATAAGTAAGTGCAATCTAAAATTTGGTTTTCAAGCCTTCTTTATCTTTGTTGATGACCTTTTGATAGGTTTTGTGTTATCATATATGTCATTACATATTATAAGAAGGAGTCTTGTCAAGTTCTAAGCCATATTTTGGTCTTTTACAAGGTCTAAGAGAGTGAGTCAAGAGCCTAGTCTTGTCATTAATCCCCTTCATTAAGGTCTTGTTTGGTTTTTGTAGAAATTATGGTATCGTAGTAGAATTTGAAATCACTGAGCAAATATTAAGGTATGTTGATCTATGGTGAGAGTATTGGTGTATTGACCTTCTAAGGTGACATAATGTCTTATGGTTCATGAGAGATTTTAGAGACAAGATATGATATGATGGAAACATTGTTATTTCATGTTTACCAAAGGTTAAGGTAGTTTTAGAGAAATTAATATAATGGTTGCCTTTGAAAATTAGAAGTATCAAGTGCATTTTGAGGTATTTAACATGTTTCCAATCTATGTCAATATGTTTTATTAATTTCGCATGTTCATCCATGTTATTTTTAATAAACAATAAGTGGTGGGACCCTATAAAGGTCAAGAAAGTGAAATACAATATAGCAATACACTTGCTAAGGGATTATAAAGTAAATTTTCAATGTGGAAATGGTAAATTTAGGTTAGAAATGGATGGTTTTAGGTCCTTATAATGTTTTCAAGTTCAAATCATGATTTTAGATTCATTGGTAGGTCTAAAGAAGACAGAAAAAGTATTATCTCCTCCATTGTGCTCTTTGCAAACTAGTGAAGGCCATTTTCAAATATTCATTTAATGAAGAGGAAAGAGATTTGTATCCATTTATCTTAGTCGTGGATATTGGACCTTATGAATTTTAAATTATAGGAATTATTTATTGATTTGAATGGCTATTATTTGTGAACAATCATTAACAAAATAAGCAACCCAAAACCCTCCTAAAACCCCACAAGTAGGAATTGTATTTTCCTAGTGAGTTTTAAAGTTTATGAATGTAAATGAATGGTTGTTTAAGATAATCAAGGTTTTTCATAGTCATCTCACATTATTTTCCACCACTAGTTGACATGCATGAGTAGCCAATATAGAAAAAAATGTTGTGTTTTGTTGTTCTTGAAAGTGGAAAGAATGATTTTTGAAGTTATGATCTTCTTAAGCATGGAAGAAGTTGTGTTTGTAATGAGATAATTGTAATCACATCCATAAATCCTCTTATATACTCCTTAGTTATCTTAAAAGCATCAATAAGGTCAAATGTCAAGGGGATTAGTAAAGCCTGATGACTATACATATAATTCCCTATAGATGGTTATCAAAAGATCCATAGAAAAGGAAGATCCATGGTGTTGGAGTGACCCTTTGAGACTTGAATTTATTTTTATTCCATTTTCATTGTCTAAGAGTGGTGAATCCACCAAATAAGTGTTTTGATCCATCAAATCATGTTTTGACCAATGAAAAGATCCTTCCTAAAAAAATTAGCATTTAATTGAAAACACATGGAATAAACTATGAAAATAAGAAATATATTAAATGAAACAAACAAAAATTAATTATAATAGTAGAATTGTAGAATTTTTGGCCTCTTCAAGGGCAAAACCTCCTTTGAGCAAGCTCAATTCAATACAATTTGTGGATGCCTTTATTTACCTTAACACTGACTTAAATACTAATTATATTATTAATAACTATTTCATCTCATGCATGTGGGATAAAACAAATATGCTCTAGGAATGACTTACAAATCATATGCATCCAAAGTAGCGACTATACTAATAATGTAAATAGAAGAGTAGAACATGGGTTCCTAGCATCCCCTCCCTCTTGGAAAAAATCTTTGTCCTCAAATCTTCAATTGTGGAAAGCATTTTTGAATATGGAATAATGGTTCCCATATGGCATCTTTGGGTTGCAGTCCTTACCACTGAATTAAAACTTCTACGATGGTGTGAGAGTGAAGTTGGTGGGTGCATCAAGCCAATACTGATTCTAGTTTGAGAAGGAGGGAGCCTTCATTATCAAATTATGGTAATAATTTTTGTGCTTGAATATTGGTACCTAAAACTCTCTTCAGACATGAAACATGAAATACTGGATGAATGCAAGAGGAAGGTGGAAGCTCCAACTTGTAATCGACTTACCCAATCTACTGGAGAACCTTATATGGACCATAAAACTCAGGGGTAAGCTTTTGACACCCCTTTTATTTTAGGGATAATTATTATTATGGTTATAGGTGACTAAAAACCATATCACTTGCTTGAAAGGTGAACTCAAAGTGGTATTGATTAGCCTTTTGCTTCATGTAATTTTGTGCCAAATGAAGATTGTCCTACAAGATGTGTAAAATTTGGTCTCAATGGTAGAGAGTAGTGTCAACTACCTGAACTAGTGAACTATCATGTGTATACAGGAGAAATGGTGGGGGTGCTTGCCCATAAACTACCTCATGTGGGGTCCTTTTAGTAGAGTTGTGGTAGGATGTATTATACCACCATTCTGTAAGAGGTAACCATTTGACCCACTGATGTGGCTGATTTGTGACAAAAAAATGAAGATAGGTTTCTAATTATTTATTGACAATTTTAGTCTAGCCATCGGTTTTGTGGATGATATCCCAAACTCATTTTTACTTATGTACCCAGATGCTTGAAGAGTTCTTATGAAAAATAATTGGTGAAGGTAGAATCATGATATAAAATAATAAAAATAGGGACACTTTGAAGTTAGAATATGTGATCAAGAAATATCTGAGTAATGGTAGAATTAGTGTAGGGATGGGCCAAAGTGCAAAAATGAACATATTTATAAAGGTGATCCACTATGACAAAAATCACTAATTTACCACCAGATTTTCAGAGGCCTTTAATGAAATCTGATCTAAATACATGTTGGAATGGGAAGTGGTTGGAGTAAACCAGGTGGGGCAACTATTTTGCCTTTAGTACGTTGGAAGATATCACATTCAATAATAAATGTTTTGATATCCCTCTTGAATCGATGACAAAAGAAATTATGATGAACTCTCTCATATGTTTTTAAAAACCTTGAATGACCAGTACAAGGGGAAGTATGCATCTCTTATAAAAATGATTGTTTGAACTTAGAGCCTATTAGCAACATTAGGTAACCTTTATATTGTAATGTGTGCCCATCCCAAGTATAATGATATTTAGTAGATAGATCAAAAGATAGTTGATGAATCATTTATTGGGTTGGGAGATAATTATGCCACTCATTTTGAAGATCATGGAGCCAGGTGGAAATGGGAAGAGAGACTGCACAAAGTTGCAATGGATCTTTGAACTAGCAAGAGAGAGCATTAGCCACCAAGTTTTCCTTACCTTTTTCTAAGTAATTTCATAATCATATCCCATGAGTTTAGAAACCCATTTTTGTTGCTTTTGAGAAGAAACTTATTATTATAAAAAATATTTGAGGCTTTGATGGTTAGTTTTAATGCAAAAGTGTTAACCAATCAAATACAGATGCCATTTGTGAACTACATGGAGAATAGCCATCATATCTTTTTTGTATGTGGAACATACCAAATTACATCCAGTTAGGGCCTTAATAGTGAAGGTGATGGGATGAGCCTATTTCATAATTACAGCACCAAGCCCTATTCCACATGCATCACACTCAAGTGCAAATTGCTTGGAGAAATTAGACATAACCAATACTGCCATGGTGCACATGGCATTTTTAAGGTTTTCAAATGCTTGAGAAGATGAAAGTGACCATGGAAATGCATCTTTTTTGAGCATAGCTATCAATAAAGCTACAATTATACCATAATCCTTGACAATTTTCTATAGTATCTTGTCAGACCAAGAAATCCACGTAAGCTTTTGAGGGTCTTTGGCTAGGGCCAATTTGTCATAGCTACAATTTTTGAAGGGTTGACATGAAAACCATTAGATGAAATAATATGTCCAAAATACTCCATTTCTATTTGCTCAAAATAACATTTTGAATGTTTAACACATAGGTGGTTAGTACCAAGAATTCCCAAGGTGGTATAGAGGTGATCCTCTCATGTGGGACTATAGATAAGAATGTCATCAAAGAAGACCAAGAGAAACTTCTACAAGAAGGGGTGGAATACTTCATTCATCAAACTTTGGAAGGTAGACGGGGTATTATTAAGCCCAAATGGCATGACAAGGAACTCATATTGGCCATCATGTGTGTGAAAGGCTATCTTAGAAATGTCAACATCATGAAGATGAATTTGGTGATACCTCGAGTGCAAGTCTAATTTGGAGAAAATTATGCACCATGGAGTTCATCAAGGAGTTCATCAATGATGAGGATTGGAAACTTATCCTTGATGGTTAGTTTTTTTAGACCTTGATAATCAATGTAGAGACACCAATAACCATCTTTCTTATGAACAAGCAATATTGGTGAAGAATATGAACTAATGTTGGGTTGAATAACTCTAGCCTAAAAGAGATCATGGATGATCTTTTAAATCTCATTATTTTGATGAAATGGGTATGGTAGGGATAAATATTAGGAGGTATACTTCTAGGAAGTAGTGGGATGTGATGGTTCTAAGGTCAGTGAGGTGACAATTTAGTAGATTCCTCAAAAATTGAGGCATGATTGACTAAAAGGTTGTGCAAGTCAAAAGGTGGGTGAGAGTCTAATGATGAAGCACTATGAAGAGAAAAGAGTTAGGTAATGATGTTGTGGGATCCTCATTTGAGAAGTTTTTCCATGTAGTGAGATCTGATAATGCTGGTGGAGCTCGATCAAAGGCCTTGTAGGGTATATTTCTATCCATTCTCTGAGAATTGCATCTAAATCTCTAAAAAGTCCCAAAGGATGGGTCCAAGTGTTCATAAGCACTAGGCATTGAGAAAAACATCACATCCCCCCTAAGTATAAATAAAAAATGTTAGCCTAAAGATTATAGTCACCTAATAAAATATGAACATTAAGAAATTTTCTCTTATAGGGTAATGTGCCTCCATCAGCAATCATGACCTCAAAACTAGAATATGGATGGATAAAATAATTTGCTTGTTTGCTAACTTGAGGGTTGATGAAGTTGTGAGTGTTTCTAGAGTTAATAAGGATGGTGAGGAGTTGATTCTTAAAATAACCCTAGATATACATCATTTGAGGGGTAGTGACTCCTACCAAAGCATGCATAAATATTTTTGAAGGGAAATCTAGGTGCATAGAATCATCAGCTTCTTGACTGATCTCTTTGGTAGTATCCTCATAATATTTAGTATTTGGTAGAGAATCAACATATAGTAGGTACATTTTTTTCTTGATGCATTTGTGCCCTAGAACCCATTTATCATCATAATTGTAACAAAGCCCTCTCTCATGACATGTAGGCATTTTAACTCCTATGAGATGTTTGATGAGGGTTGTCCTCATATTGGGTTGTTGAAAAGAGGGCATGGAGGGTGGCTAATTAGAAGGGATATGTTAGGTGATGATTTTTTCATTAGTGAGTTTTGCAAGACCCAAGGTTACCATCATAGTCTGAGGTTGAAACATCTTGACCTCAGAGCGAATGGGCTCTTTGAGGCCACTAATAAAAAAATTCTTGAAGAAGTCATTTGATAATCCTTCAGTGTGATTTTCTAGCTTCTCAAATTCAATTTGATAATCATGAATGGTTCCTATCTAATGAAGCTTGGTGAGGGATCTCATAAAATATTTAAATACTGAGGGACCAAACCTACCCAAAAATAGGGATGCAAAATTTTTCCAATTAGGTTCATCATTAGATTTGAGATACTAACAGTACCATTAGAGTGCCTTTAGTTCCAAGTGGAAGGAAGCAATTGGAACTTTGTTGAGATTATAAGTATTATGAGGTTGAAGTATTTATCAACATGATAAATTCAACTTATTAGTTCTATACCATTGAAACATGGAAAGTCAAATTTTGTCCCACATGGTGGGTGGGTGGATGAAAGAGTATGCTCAAAAGACTCCATATTCTATAATGTATTGAGCAAAAGGCCATTCTATTCATTTAATGCATGCACCATATCATCTAAGTCAGTGACCTAGGTCATCAAAGCTATAATTTCTTCCTCCATGATCTTGGTGCCTACACGTGTGACTAGCATAGCCTTTTATTTTTGCAACGGGTGGGCAATCTAAAGTTAGGACACATTTAGTGTAAGATTTTTTTAATGTGGATGAAATAAGGATGGGTAAAGGTATTTTTACTAATGTTTTTGCATAGAAGGAATATGATTGATGAAGATGAGGGAGCCTTTAGAGGGGAAAATGGAAAAACCTAAAAAAAATTTCAAAGAGGGATGAAGAAGCAGAAAATGGAGAAAAACAACATGTATATTTTTTGAGGCAAATAGATAGGAATTGAGAAAGTTATGATAAAACTCAAAAAAATAGAAAAATGAGATTTGCAGAAATTCAAAGTGGAATTGGGATATGGGACCTCAAAGAATAAAATATGGAGAATTTAATTTTAGGTGTCCTAGTAAATTTTGAGGAGTAACAGGGCTACAAATAGGAAGATATTGCAAAAAAAATGAAAATTTCCAACACTTGGTTTTTCTGATTTCTGGTTTTCTACTTCTCTATTGATAGTCTTCTCAAACTTATATGGTTTTAAAATTCATTCTGCTTCTGATCTACCTGATGGAAATAGACCCCAAGTTTGAAGGGTTACTTAAAGGGTTTTTAGAAATCAATTTGACCACCAATGTTGTCTGAGTGAGTATCGATCTCCAAAAAAAATTTGGCCACATATTTACCTCTTAGAGATAGCTTTTAGTTTTCCTCATGGGTGGGAGCTAGTCAATAAGTAAGGGGTCATTTCCCATTTTGATGGTAGGTCCTCTCAGTGAGCCATCTACTTTTAGGTTCTTGTGGTACTCCTCACAATGAGTTTTAGGGATTTCACCGAAGCACTTCTCATAGTTAAGTGGATAGGTTTTACCTTGATCTAATATAGAAGATAAAATCTAGGTAGAACACAAACATAATGTAATTGATCAAAAAAGCATGATCTTTGGTGACATATTGTTACCAAAATGAAATTTTAGATGTGGACTATCATGTGGAGGGGTTGGGAATGGATCGTTTACCTCTTTTTGATCACCAAGGTCTAATTACAGCAAGGTGAGAGCATATGGTGGGTAGTAGAAAAAAATTTCTCCCTAAAAAGAACTCTAATACCAGATGAAAGGATCCTTCCTAAAAAAATTAACATATAATTGCAAATACATAGAATAAACTACAAAAATAAGCAATATATTAAATGAAACAAATAGAACTAAATTATAATAAAAGAATTGTAGAATCACTAACTTCTTCAAGGGTGAAACCTCATTTGAGAAAGCTCAATTGAATACAATTCGTGGATGCCATCATTGGCCTTAACACTAACTTAAATACTAATTATATTCTTAATAACTATTTAATCTCATGCATGTGGGATAAAATAAATATGCTCTAGGGATGACTTACAGAGCATATGTTTCCACAGAAACTAATATGCTAATAATTTAAATTGAAGAGTAAAACATGGGTTCCTAACAACCAAGGATCTTGTTGTAGGAGGTTTTAGGGGCCTATTAGATCTAAAAAGGGAGTAATGTTGCTTATGAGTTTTATTACTTAATAATAAATAAGAACATTGGTTTTATTTTTTATATTATTATATTATATAACTTGAAGAAACATCTAGAGAGTTGATGAATTAACTTCAAAAACATCTCTAGTAGAAGATTGCAGGTGTAGCTCATTAGCAAATTTGGTTTGAACTCTCTTATAGGGTTTCAAGTGTAAAAAAGAAAGTAATAGGAATAGAAAAGAAACAATATTGGTAGTGATGACCTAAAAAAATATAAGTTTCACTTCAATAATCCTTAGAGTATTTCCAAGAATACACATAGTACATGTGGACCTACAGTCTTCAAGGACAAGGGATAAGGTCTTATGGGAAAACACCTTTGACATTTTGAACAGTAATACATATGACATATAATTTGATATAATTCAAGGTGGAGATAATAGAATATTAGAAGAGTATACATCAATATACCAAACTCTTAAGATAATATTTGAAGGGAACTTGCAAGTCACAGACCTAAGGAACATTAGTCTAGTGTTTGCAAACAAAACTAGATGTGCAAAAAAGTTTTAGAAGTTTTAAAGAAGAATTGGTATTTAAAACTACTATTAAAGTTCAAGGATAAAAATATAGGTTTTAGAGAACCAAGAAACATTTCATTAAAGGATTAAATTAAGGTGAATGTAGACCTACACATTTGCAGACCTGTAAGCCCACATTCTCAAGCAAGAGAAGAAAACCTTGCGTAAAATATGAGGTTTAAAGAGTAATGAAGAGTGAATGCCTTAATAATATGTTGAGAAGGTATATTTATTATGGAATAAGGAGTATAATTTAATAATATTCCCTTTCTTTAACCCTAAAAAATATCAATCCCAGAGAGGCACTTACAATCCTGCTAGAGAAATGTGAATTCATTTTAAAGAATTAGAGAAAGTACATAATATTTGTATTGATATGGGGTTTGGATGAAAAATAAGGGTATGTAAGAGTAATTAATTAACATTTAAGGATATAATAGGTTCATAGTTCAATTAAAATAATAAAGAGAACTTAAATCATGTTGTATAGTCTTAGAATGCATGTAAAATCTTGAAAATTGGCATGTTAGAGAGTTTTGAAGATTGTTCAAGGATAAATGACTATTAGTGGGGTTAAGGGAAGTTGGGTTAGACCTAAAAAATGTATTTTTTTAATTCGAATTGTCTTTAAATGAAATATTTACCATTTTCTTTGATATCAGCTTATTCAAGCGTGTGTTAAGTCTAAAACTAGGTCTAAAAACTTGTATTTTGAAAACTAGAGTTTTAACCCTTGAAATTGCATAAAACTTGGTAATTTCACCTTATTTGATGAAACCATAATATTTATTTGGTTTTGAGTAGTAATGTATGGTCTCTAGTACTGTAGGCTTGCTTTAGGTCTAATTTGGTCTCATTGTGAAATATGGGTGTTGGGTTACTAGGTCTACATTGGGATTTAGCCATGAATGTTTGTGTTAAGATAAAAAAATAAAGGGTAATAAAATATGTATTTATTTATCCTTAAGTGTTTTATATCATCAAACTAATGAACATTTTTCAAAATAGGGCTACAGGAATAGGCCTTAAGGAGAGCAAATATGAGAATTATGAATGAAATTATATAAAAAATGTGCAAAGATGATTGTTTATAGTGCTCAAACAATTTTACAAGACAATAATAAAAAATTAGACTCTAGGATGATAACTTGTCACTTCCTAATTAATCATAAATGGTGGTTCAAGAGCTCAAGAATGAATCATCAAGCAAGATAAAACTCTTACACCACCTTGAGAAGATCATCATCAAATGAAGTTCAAATTAGATTTTAGGACTATTTCTTGTCATAATTATTTTTTATAACTTGCTTCATCATGAGATGACACTTGTCATGGGCTTCTCTAATGTCCATCTTATCTTCCTCATTCCTTTCTATATGTATGCCTGATTTTAGAATTTAAGGGGATCCTCTACACTTGATTATGATGAAACCCTGCTCATTTTTTAATCCATTGAAACAATCTATGATAAATTAGTTTTACCTTCTTTTATTAATGTATTCTAGTTTTTGTGCATGAATGATTGACCTTGTCTATTTTGATTTAGTTCTCCTTGACATATTATCTCATTATCTCACTATATGTATTTAAACTCACTCTTGCAAGTCATATGGAGTGATTAAGTAGTATTATGAAAGTTAATTGAGGAAATATTCCATTAGCGTCTTTAGACCTTTTGAAAATCATCCCTCCTAGCTCAATCATCATTTACCACCTTCACATTGAAATACTGATGTAAGAGGAGTAGACTAGAATAGTGTCTGAATAGGTTAGCTCTAGACTCATCATGCATATTCAAATATGTGATAGTGTTCAAAAAATTTGGTACATCACCTCTTTAGTTAGGGTTTTTTCTATTATCTCTTACACTTTTCCCAATAAGTAGTAGTCTAGTAGTAATTTTTTGGTGATAGCATCGAGAGAACTAGTCCTATCTAGCGATGCCTTGTTGATTAGGACTCCATAATGTAAGAGTGATTT
>JARHVA010007911.1:335000-586784 GCA_037957365.1 Torreya grandis | reverse complement strand
TCAATGTCTGATTAACCACTAACCATTGATCAAGCTGGGAAAAATATTAAGTTTGAGACTTAGTAAATGTTAAGGTCTTTGATCAATACTCAAGCTAATAATTATTAGGTTAAAGGGACCAGTTACACAAAGGTAATAAGGACTTAAGATACAACTTAGGTAACTATATCAAGTCAACCTAAAAATAGAACATGCCTATGAAATCCATGGTTTAAATCATTAGGGTTTAATTGAGAAACCATGTAATGCCTAAGAGATGAAATAAATTATTTATGAGCTCATTTATCTTCATCTAAACTTATGGACCATATATCTAGGATGCCCTCAAAAAACCTAAATAGATCTTCAATCAATTAATCTTCAATCCTCTATAAATAGTCTCTATAAAACCATGAAAACTTTGTACTGTACAACTATAAAACATGTTATTCTCTCCAATCTCATGCCAATAATCTCCCTTTTTAAATCAATGATAATCATATTTCCAACACCTTAGGGACTAACATGATCTGAAAAGGAATCCAAAAAAGTATTTTCCTACTTTCTCCCCCTCAAGTGGGAGGACAATAGAATAACACATGAAAATTTTCAAGACCACCCTGAGATTAATGAATATCATCCATGATGTTGTTTCATGTAATATTTTTCTATTTACTTTGAAAGATTCTTCTTATGATTGGTATCTAAATTTGGATTAAAATTATATCTCCTCATGTATTGAGTGTCAAAATATGTTCCCTATACAATTTGGACAAGTAATTAACCCCAGTTTGGTATATCATCTCTTTACCAGTAGGAATAAGGAACCTAGTGAGTAAAGCTTGGCCCTTAATAGTGGATTCTATAATATGTACACTTTATTAATCATGACAAATAATCCAAATTATAATATAATTCTTGAGATATACATGAACACCCTGGATCCTATTATTATAGGATTCTTATGAAGAGCTATTATTGCTAATACTTTATCTTTAGTATTCTAAAAAGCTATTAACATCAAAAAGTAGCTCAATCCACATCTTATCCCTCAAAATCTATGAGTCCAAGCATTCAATAATGTACTCAGGTCCTTGAATACAATTCCACATGTGAATAAAAATGCTCCCACATTCAATTAGAATTAGTTGAACACTCTACCTCCCATGATGTAGTATACCATGAATCAAAATTATGATTTATTAAAAACCAAACATAAAGGACTTACCACCAGTAGAATAAACATCAATCTCACACCAATGTAGTAGTTTCTTAGTGTTTTTATTCCAACAAACCTAAATTGGATTTTATACAAATAATGGTCCAAAAGTTGAGCAATGATTTATTGAATATATAGAAGAGGATGGGTAATACTAATAACTAGAATTAGAACTAGATTTCTATATTTCCAAGATATAAAAGGCCTTTTAACATTCCCACCAATAATTTAAAATAACAATAGTCTAATAAGCTACCAAAAATTAATATCATGGAAACAACTTTGCCCAACTAGTGTAGGATGCATAACACATAACAACATGGAGATTTGGACTATATAGAGATCTATGTAGCCTTTTAAAGATTACAAAGAGAAATGATTATAAAAGATCAAATGATGAATCCTCTAGATCTCCCTCATGAATCTGGCCCTTTAAGTCTAGTTATGGTCTTTGAGACCTATGAGTATTCTTTCCCTAATGAAGATGAAAATATTCCAAAGGATAGTTTTGATGAAGTGTAGGAATTCTAGTAGTTCAACAAGAGTAATTATAATCTAAGGAACAAGAAGCCTCTTAATACTAGTCCTCCCAATAATATAGTTATCCCTTAAAACCCCAAAACTGACAATAATCATCTCCCCCTAAAGGGAATGATCAAACTTAACATATATAAGAGTATAAAGATACAATATTGTTGAGGATATGAAAAAAATTAAGGCTAACATCACTCTTCATGAACTATCACAAGTCACAAAGCAAAAGGAGCTCTTATGGAAGTCCATCATGGGTAAGTATATTACAAAAAATTCCAAGACAACTAATACAAATGTTATATAAAAAATCAAACCTAAGGTTCCCCCTTTCTTACTAACCATTCAAGAATTTGGAAATAATGTACATAATTTCTTGGTATATTCTAGTGATTCAGTAATAGTAATGCCAAATTTCATTTGTTAAAAGCTTGGTTTAACACCAAATCCATCTAAGAGGACTATGTCATAGCTAGATAAAATAGTAGTGCCTATAGTGGGAGAGATTAATGCTATGAAAATTAAGGTCACCTTAGAGCCTAGATTAAAAATGACTATCAACATCTTGGTAGTGGATATTCTTGAAGGATATGGGTTATTCTTGAGCAAATATTGGTTAAATTTTTTAAATGGATACCTTTCCAAAGACTTTTTTCATATTTGGCTACCTTGGAAAGGTATTTCCAACAAGATTAGGATCAATTTAGATCCAAGGATAAATCATATTATTATAGATTACAATACCACTAATAAAGAGGTAAGTTATAAATCACCTGGTCTTGCAATTTATACATTTACCATAAAACATGAAGTATAAGAATAAATTTTGGGCCCCTCCCAACTATGGACCCTCTATTTTCATAGATGAATATCCAAGCAAGGGTTAGGTATCGTTATCAAGATGGTCGATCCAAAAGGGAATAAAATACTAGCAACATATAGCCTCCATTTCCCATATACCAAGAATAGAGTGGAGTACAATGCCCTAATTCTTGGATTATAGTTTTCACTCAATAATAATGTTAATAAAATGCTAGTATAAAAATATTCAAAACTTGAGATTAACTAGATTAGCAATAAATATTAATGTAAATTGTCATATGTGAATAAATACAATCATAAAGCTTGGGATCTAATTGAATCGTTTGAATCTTTCAACATAGTGGCTATCCTAAGAGAATAAAATGAAGCCACTGATTCATTGTCCACTTCAATAGTGAATTTAGTAACCTTACATGAGTCAAAAGTCTAGATATTATCTATTGAATTGGTACCTTATCCTTCATTATCAAACAATGTTGAAAATTTTCAAGTGTTTGATGATGACCACCAAATTATCCAATTTTTGACAAATTTAGGGTAGTTCAAATCTAAAATAATAGATGATGATGATGATGATGGAAGAAACCAAAGGTGCCACAAATAATTGGATTAAGAAAGTGTTATCCAATAAAAGGAGAATCACCTCCCATTAGGAATTATTACCTTGGAAAGGACCTTTGATATAGATCCTTAAGCATAATTCCAAAGGTAGCTCAATATTAATTAATATAAATTTAGCTCAAAAAATGTAGGTGATGAAATTAATTTAGACTTCATTAATATTGGCTTAATTTGAGCACCAAAAAAAGGGTAAAATATTATGGAATTGATTATCATGTATAAAGATGTAATTCCATGGACCTATGATAACTTAAAAATATTCAATCATAAAGTATTCACCCATATGATTCCACTCAATCCTAATCAGAAACCATTTAGGCAAAGGTAAAGGCTATTAAATCCTATCTTGGAAACATTAATCTAGAAAAAAGTAGAAAGGATACTAATTGTGAAGATAGTTTTTTCCTATCAGGCATTCGACTTGGGTGTCCAATCTAGTTCTGATCAAGAAAAAGAGTGGTGAGATCAGGCTATGCATTAACTTAAAAAATATAAATAAAGCTTCACAAAAGGAAAATTATCCTTTTACCTCCTTAGATGAATTAATACAAACTATGAGTGGTCTAAAATGATGCCTTTATTAGATAGATTTTTAAGGCTATAATTATATACTAGTCGAATTAGAAGATATGATGAAAACAACATTTATTATGAAATGGGGAACACATGCATATAAGTGAATTTAATTTTGGATAATCAATGTTGGAGTTAATTTTTAGATATAAATGGATCATTTATTCTAATGATTTATAGGTAAGTGCATAATTATATACATGGATGATCTCACTATTTTTCTAAAAATAGAGTTGATCATATCAACCACCTTTAGTCCATTTTTGAAAGATGTAGGAAGTTTGGACTATCACTTAACCCCAAGAAGAGTATATTTAGTGTTACCAAATGCAAAATAATAGGCCACATTATTAATAAATATGGGATCACTATTGGCCTAGATAAGATCTAGGGGATCTCAAAAATAATGTTTCTAAATATAAAAAATGATCTCAAATCCTTCTTTGGGAAATTTCATAAAGAAGTTTATATTAGGATTTGTAGAGATTGTCAGGCCCCTAAATGTAATGCTCAAGAAGAACACCAAAGTGAATTAGACACCTAAAACTAAGAAGTCATTCTAAGACATAAAGAAAGATATTTTGCAAGCCCTAGTAATAATAAGCCTGGATTTAACTAATGATTTTTTCTTGTACTCATTCTCCTCAAAACATACTATTGATTCCATACTTACATAGAAAAGGGAAGAAAGTGGGAATATTATTACATTTACGATAACTAAATTGAAATATTTATAACTCAAATACTCCATGATAAGAAAAAAAATATTCACTCTCATTAAAGTGATTAAGAAGTTTATGCACTATATTATCTAGAATAAGACCATTTTCATAGTACCATATTCTATTATCAATCTTACATTGGGATATAATGAATTGGGGGAGTGTAGAGGTAAATGGATGGAAAAATTGAAAGAATTTGATATTAAAATTAAACCTACCAAGATCATCAGAGGATAGGCAATTATTCAATTAATGACTAAACCAGACCCATGCATCACCATCAAAGAGGTATAATAAACATAGGTCTCTCAAGACTATTGGTATTCAAGTATTATTCAATTCCTACTCATTAGAACATTCCCCTAAGAACTCCAGAGAGAGTAAATGAGATATTTAAGGCTGAAGGATGCTCATTATATGATCAAGAAAGGAGTCCTTTACAATAATAATTATAAAGGCATCTATTTAAAAAGTGTGTCATGTGGAGAAGCTAAAGGAATCTTATAAAATCTACATCTTAAGATTGGTATAATCCATCCATTTATCAATACTATAGCCCATAAAATACTTAGAATGGGTTATTACTAGCCGATTGTTTTTAAGGATGCTCACATCCATGTGAGGATGTGCTAAAAATACTAGGTTTTGGAAAAAAGAGGACATGAAGAAATACTGCTATAGCCTTTGATTGAAGGTAGGTCATTTAGCCAACAAGGTTTAGATTTCATTAGTTTTATAAACCTAAATTCCTCATCTAGGCACAAGTTTTTTCTCACTGCTACATATTATTGCACTAGATGGACTGAAGTAGTAGTCACCAAGAACATGAGAGCCTAAGACATGATATTTTTTCTTGAAGAACATATCAATACCAAATTTGGCAACCCTATCTCTTTGGTTTGTGAAAATGGGTTAACATTTCAATCTATTGAGTTCAATCAATGGGCTCATAATAATTAGATTACAATTAGATCATCCTCCAACCACTACCCCTAAGGGAATGGATTGGTTGATTCAAAGAAAAAGAACCTCATAGATGTTATCAAAAATATGTAGATAAACCTAGGGAATGACATCTCTTACTAAAATATGTACTCTGGGAAGATTGGACTAGGTACACATAGGCCCTTAAAGCCTCACCATATCTACTAGTTTATGGGAAATAACCAGTGTTCCAAATCATGCTAAATTTCCATCATATTAGTTTATGCAAGAATATATGGAGCCTAATGATAAAAACTAGTTTAGATTATTGGATATCATCAAAATAGAAGACTCTAGGGATAAAGAATTGAAAAAAATATACAAACATAAGGATGTGGTTAGGAGATGGTTTGACAATAGATCAAAATTCAAAGTATTTAGAATCTCTAACTTAGTACTACTATGGGAAAAAAGCTCATAAGAAAAAAGGAATGCATGACAAGTTTACCCCACTATGGATATGACCATATCAAATCTATGAGATCTTAGGTGATAATGCATTATATTTGAAATATATTCATTATAATGATTTGACATACCCAATGAATGGACTATTTTTGAATCATTACTTCATGGCTACCCCATCTAGAGAGGTATTTGATAAATGACATTTTTTTTGGTAAAGGTAGGAGTAGATTAGATTTTTTTCATTAGTTAGTTTCCCTCTTTTACTCATTTTATTTTATTAGGGTAGGCCATGTTTTCTATTTTATCTATTTTTCTTTTAGTAGTTTTCCTATATTCTAAGATAGTTTTCTTTTGATTACATCATAGTCCAATATTGGTGAATCTTAGTATAATCAAACATAGTTTGAGGTGTTTTGAATCTAACTCAAATCAATGAGAATTGCATAATAAAGGTTAGAATTATTAATCCAAGTAATAAATTAGAGATTTACCCATGAACATGTCCCAAAACTAATGACTTCATCAAGTATGTACAAGTTGCTCCCATAGTCTTGTGAAAATTTAGAAAGCTCTCCTTATCCCTTTGGGTCAAATTCACACATAATGTTAATACTTATTTAAGGTAATATTCATTGACATAGGAAAGAGTTGATAGAAACATTTTGATTAAACCAAAACTTTACTAATACTAGCTCATGGTGGTCACCTCCTTCTTTATTTCAATCCAAAAGCAAAAAAAAAGTTTAAAAATAAAAGGCAATATCAAAAAGTCCAAAAGAATATAAAAAAGGATTCAAAGCCTATATGATGCAATAAGATCAATGTATCATGCATCATGGAAAATATGAAAAAAGGATGAATAGATGATCAAAGGTATCTCTACCAAGGCTATGGACACCTGACTAGTAGTAGAGTAATGTCCATGCTCCCCAATGTCTATGCACCTAATGCCCAATCAAAATGAAACCTAGAGCTCACCCATATATTTTATTAAAATCCCAATGCAAGATATAAATAACATCACTTTCCACACACAAATCCAAGGTACAAGTGAAGTTAGTATGTTTCCAAGAATATTAAGAGTCTCTTTTTCATTTCTAATATAATCATTTCTTTTGGTATTATTTTATAGTTGATACTGGGATTGTGAAACTAGGGATTTTGGGTTCTTGAAAACTTGAGAGTATTCAACTCTATGATTCACTAGTTATTATATTCAACACACCCCACCTTGTATTTTTAATTTAAAAGTGGGGACCCCATTTGTTTTTAGAGAGTGTGAAATTTTTATCTCGGTATTTACATGTTTCTGATGATTATGAGGGCTATCATTATATATAGAATATTAGTGTTTTGAACATTAAATCATGTTGAGGTATACTTATTTCCATTTAAAATGACTTGTTCAAACTAATATATTAATGAAAAGTGGGGAAGAATTTCTTTTCATGACAACTATTTAGATTAGATTTATTCTAGAAGGTTTTAAAGTCAACAACTTTCACTTTAGAAATAATTGTTTCAAAGACTTTTTCATTAGAAGGTTTTCTTCAAAAGATTTGTTTTGACATATTTTACTTCAAAAAATTTCATTCAAAAACTTTGATCTAGTCAAAAAATATTGTTTTGGGATCTTTATTTTAGATAATTTTTCATTAAAAGGTTTTCTTCAAAAATATTCTCTTCAAAATCTTTGTTTTGACAACTTTCAATTCAAAAACTTTCTTTCAAAAAACTTTGTTCCCATAGAAAAGTATTCTTTTGGGAGATTTGTTTCAAAGAATTTCTCATTGGAATGTTTTCTTTAGAAATATTCTATTCAAAAACTTTCATTTTAGAGACTTCACTTCAGAAACTTTGTCTTTGGAAGCTTTGTTTCAAGAACTTTCTATGCAACTACTTCTACTCGAACCACAATCTTCCCAAAGATTACTTAGTCTTTGACAACTATTATTACAGAGACTCTAGGATAAAATATTTTAGAATGAATTTATCGAAATAAAATTCTATTTTTTGGGTTCTTTTGATCTCAAAGGAAAAATTTTGACTTCCTTTAACTAAACCACATAATGAAAAATGGAAAAAGAGGGAAGGCAACATTGTGGCACTGTAAATGACAAAGTATACTATATGGCATATACACTAGGATAGGATGGTTGACTTTGAATTTAATGAAGGTGATGAGCTCATCGATGTTGGATATTAATGGTACACAAACTATAAATTAATGTAAAAATATATTAACATTGAGCCCCCAACCAAGTTCATCTCATTTAATTTTCAATCATTAGAGCAAACTTCAGCCTTTAGCAATCTCAAAATCCCTAATCATGACCTGAATGATTTAAAATTCACATAATTAAATTTAGTACACTCTATTTTAAAAATATTGAGTCATACAATCATCCATTAAATATCCTTGGTATCATCATCTAGGTCATATAAAATATGATCAACACCCTCTATCAAGGATACTAATGAGTATTTAGACACAATTTTTGACATGATAATATTTTATGGCCATTATCCCAATTATTCGACCTTATGGGAACTTGTAGAGATTGTGGATTCCTTTGAATTGTAGGAAGACATTTCATCTTTGGATAAATAGCTAGTAAGGGACCTAATTCCATTCAAATGATAGACCCTACATTATGTGGTTGCTAAGTCAGAGGTTATGCCATGCATAGACTTGTTGTGAGGCCACTTCTTAGAAGGAAGAATAGAATATGGTGGTTACCTCCACTATGTTGACAATAGCACAATCATCATGTACATCTTAGGGGATGCATTCAATTGGTATTTGATTCTTCCCATCCTAGATGTTACATTTTATTTGCATACTGTAGTTACCTAAAAGAAGGCCAACAATGTGGATCAAGCACTAGAAATGTGGCTTATCTTATGGGAAACATTTATTATGAAGTAACATGTCAATAATTATGTTCCCATCACTCAATTCAAATGAGGATATACATGGGCATGGTACTATTGAATCAAATCTTTGGCCATACAAGCATCCACTTCTTACATCTAGAATGGGTTCCCCTGATAGACCTAATAAGTAACTTGTAAAGCACCTATGCATTATGGGAAGTAATTTTCACTTGTTTCTAGGAGGAAATTCTACACAAAAATAAGAGGCCACATGGAAAAAAACTTTGCATGATGTCTTACCTATTAGATGCAGTCATAGGAATGGTATATAGAAAAAATGAAATCTTATGTCATCTTAATCCAAATGTCATTAAGAACTTTATTTGTGATTATTAATATTTTTTTCACATATATACATATGTTAGGAACATCAAAAGATTGTATAGGATCTCTATTCTAAGTTCAACATGGCCATTCATGGTCAGCCTTTGGCTAGGATTTCACCAAACACCATCAAAACACTTTCCAGCAATGTGGTAGACTTCTAGCTCTATCCTAACTACATTTTCATCATGGTTTATTTCCATAAAGTGGATCCTCTTTAACTTCCTAAGATTTTTCTAGATAAGGTAGCTGAACAAGATATTTCCTACCAGATATGGAATGGTATTGATGAGGATATAACAAATAATAAGAAGGATAACTTCAATGGCTCCTAAATCACTATTGAGAGGATGCAATACACCATAAGTATTCAATTAAAGTAATATGGAAATGCCAAGAAATCATATGCATTTCCCACTCTCCCACATAGATACTGGAACCCCCATGGGAAAGTCTACATAATATCCACACCCTTGGTATTGCATACAAACATAAACCATTTGATCATGATTTTATATTTATGAACACCAAGGATAATGAAGAGGTGAACTAAAGAGCAATTACTACAATCTTGAGTGAGGACCTATTTAGGGTAATACAAGCTAAACCCTCTCTCACACTCAATGAGGTAAAATTTTGGATCCCACTATTGGGATGATGGAGATATTTTGACTTTTGGAGTGGTAGACCATATCAACAACCAAATGGAGAGGAACAAGATCCCCAATGTCCACTCATTGATCAAGATCAATCAAGGGAGAAATAATAGTTGGTAGGTGAGGCATCACTTATTAGAGGACAAGATCAATAACAAGGAGAAGAGGAGATGCCCACCCCCACACAAGAATAAGAGGAAAAAAATCCTCTAGTTCAAGAATCAAATATTTAACTAAATAAAGTTAAGTAGGAGTTAGTAGAGGAGATAAATCAGGTTGAACATATCACATGATGGGAAGAGACTATGATCATTTTCTTGGATTATGGTAATGAATAAGAAACAATGGCGTCAATATCCCCAAAATCCAACATGATTCCTCCTTTTCTTCCCTAATAGATGATAACACAAAAACATAAGATAGAAATAAGATATTAACAAAGGAAACCAAATGGGGATATCCCACAGACCCCATCCACGTAAACACTCAAGGAGGCACAAACTTCACTAGAAAGTGAGCCAATACAAGAGGTGGATAAGGACGAATTACATCAATAAAATTTCTTAAGATTGAAAGATTATAAATATAAGGCACCTCTCAATAGTGAGTCATTTGGTAAGGGTCATCTCTTTGTATCCCACTAAGGCCTTTTTCCTTTGATGTCATTACCAATTGTTTATTCTATCCATGATCCAATTGTTTCTAATTTCATTCTTGTTCAAGTACTCTTTGTCCATCTCCTTTTTATGCACCCATTAGTTATGTTGTATAGTTCTAGTTTAACTAATTCATCTTGTTGACATTTTTTCCTCACATGCCAAATGTTAACCCCTAATGTCCAAAACTTTGAGTGACAATCATTCTAGCATGTTCATAATGATATCTTGTAGGATCATGCCCTTGTAAGTCTTATTTTAAGAGTCTTTGATCTTGATGAGAAGTGTCATGTCATGCCATAGTTTCATTATTAATCTATTGTGTCATGATTATATTTAAGTCTTTGGGGTGATATGTTAGGTGTCATAGTGATCTTTGAATAAGAGAGATGAATGTCAAAATGTCTTGAAATTCCAAATGAGTGATTTAGCCTTGTTTGAAGAGTTTAAAGATATTTTTGTAATATGAAGGTGTTTTAACAATGACAAAGGTCATAAAATGATGATCATAGTGTTTTCAAGTCTTTTATTTATTACATACTCATTTAAAAAACTTATCACCTCTAAACACCCCTCTTTAAGCATCATATTCCCCTTAAGCCACTTAATATAAGCCTTTTTTATTTGTAAAACCTTAGAAAGTGTAGATGTTTTGATAAATTTAATTAAAAGGGGTATTTAAGAGGAATTGAAGAGTATTTATCCATGACACATTTCCATTCATATGTGTTTCATGACACTAAAAGCCTTTTTGAGACCCACTCACACCCTTTCTACTAGCCAAGTGGGTCACACATGCCAAATTATGGCTATTCCACTTACTCCCTACATTTTATCATGTTTTAAAGGATTTTTTACTCATTATCCTTCCCATTTGACCCTAAATGGTGGTTCAAAGTCTAAAATTTGAAGAAAATGCAAGAAAACACACCTTATTGAGGGTTTTATTCACTTGTATGAAATTATATAGACTATACCATATATAAAAAGATGAGAGTTTGAAGTTGGAATCATGGTATATGTCTCATATAAATGTCATGGTGAAAGGATATCAAACAGACTCAAAATTAGTCCTTTCCTTCATCCACCTTCTTTCTAAGCTAAAAAAACCCTTCAAGTTTATGCATAATATGAGCATGAGAGAGAAGATAATGAGATGGTATCTTAGGTAGAGTTAGGGGGTCCCTTGACCTTCCATTAATGGGTATAAGTTCCAATTTTAGTCCCCTAATCTCTATAAATACATTATAATAAGTTGGGTGATTTAGTCACTATTCTCATATGCATAGCCCAGGTTCAACACAATTATTTCCATGGATTATGGGATTATTTGGTTAGAGTAATGAGTGATATAATTGTATTAGGTCCTAAAATAAATTATTATGGCATTAATTATAATTTAATCACATGTTTGAGATTGTGGAACTAGTATACACCAAAACTAACATAATCTGAAATCTACAAGAAAGTTTGGGTATTGAACAAAGGTTGAATGTATTCATCGAATGTTGTGGGATGATTTTATGATTTTTTAGGGTGTTTCATGTTTCACTATACCTCCTTGACTATGTTGGAATTCTAATATCCTCTCATTAGCTCAAATGTGTCTTCAATGAAGTTTTAATATACGTTCAAGGTTCACTATGTAAAAGCACTATATGTTGCTCATGACACCATCAAAACCTCAAATCATGGTCATAAAACATGGAAGGATATGTTAAATCGATAATGGACCATCATAATTACTTTGTGAAAAAGTTTATAGAACTTTATGTCATCCTTAAAGGCCTATAAATCAATTTCTTGACTTTAAACCTCACTCCATCAATCTTAGCAGAATTTAAGGTTCTTAGTAGATATTAAGGACCTTCAAAGATTTCTAAGTTACATGTTTTTAACTATATATATCCTTTTATGCCTCCAAAAGTGCCATGATTAAAAAAATATATGTATTAAGGTCCTTAATTTTCATGATAGTTTGTCTTGAGTGTGTTTTAATACTTATTCCATTTCATTCCATACCCTTGCCATTCCATTCTATTTTCACTACCATATTACTATATTATCACCCTATCTTCATGTTCCCACCTCCTTATCCCTCCAATGTCATCTTCCACCACCCATCTTTCCTCCATCCTAAGTATAAACCATGAGAGATAGGTTTATACAACCCTGGTAACCATTTAAATCTATAAATTCATGGAAAATCATACCTATATAGGTCTACCTAACTGAGAAAGATAATAAACATCTACAATGTTCAAGATACTAGTCACCTGTTGATAGTCCTTTTGGATGTTTTGATTAAATTAACTATTAAGAAGTAAGTAAATATTCAAATAGAATGAGGAATAAAAAATTCAAAGGAATATATGAGGTTGTTATTCTTAGATAAGGGACTCTTTAGGGTACTCATTCCATACGTAGGGATAGTACATCCACCTACATCAACTTTAATTAGCTTAGGCATGTCATGTGAAGAAATTTGAGTAAAAGTTGTGATGCATAGGATAGTGAGGTTTATTATGAGAATTTAAAGGTATGAGTGATGATTATGGAGACCCATTACATCCATGTAAAATATGTTAACTCTCTCAATAAGTCCTAACACAAAACAAACACTTATAACCATCTTGCTTGATTAACTTAATAAAAGGTAAAGAGGATCATCATTGAATATGTTTAGTGAGTGGAATAATATTTTTAGTGAATTTATCAATAAGTATGATGTATATAATATACATAACACTTAAATGGAGCCTATAACTCTCACAAGTCACAAGAACACCTACAAAAACACCATATCAAGACCTACAATTAGCCTCTGAGAGAAAAGAAAGGAAAGTTTCAAGGTGTAGGATTTCGGACCACTATGTGCATTAGAGGCAAGATTGAAGAGTAAAAAGACCACCATGAATAAGTTCAAGCAATGATAATGCATAGTTTGACTTATTCTAAGTTTGAATCTCCCTCCTTCACTTATTAATGTTGAGACTCAACCTAAATAAGCCTCTACAACTAGTTCTTTCTTGCCTCTTGATTGTGTGAGCAAACTATGCCCAAATGGTCAAGTCAACAATGATTCAAGAAGGGTGATTGAGAGATTATATCACCCAATAATACCATGCTAAAATTAAGATAATTAGATGGTACTCCACTATCCAAGCTTTCTTTTAAACCATCACTTACAACTATTCTTTTTAGATTACTTGAAATTAGTGTTATATGATGGAGGTTATTGTTTAAGGTAATTGGTTAAAATATTTGAACTCACAAGGACCCCCTAAATGGTAATATTGATCCAAAAATGTTCAAGACACTCATATGGAGGAAGGCTTACCCGTCACCTAGCTAAGAATGCAAGGAAAACACGTACATATTAGTTATTGAGGTAGACTTAAGGATGGGAATGCATAATTATTTTAATGAATTAGAGGTCAAATCAAGTAGAGGATATTAATACATGAGTTTCATTCATAAATAGATATTATAACCAAAAAAATGGTGAGTTCAACTATAGTATAGGCAGGACTAAGATCACACTCTTAGTCAAGTCATGTTAGGAGAAGGTGTATATTGGAGTCTTAAGACAAAAATTGCTCCACTCAAAGATGTAGAGAATTTTGATGAGTTAAAGACATTAATATGATGTATTGGATAGTGTGTAGTTATATTAAAGTTCCTAACCACATCCATTCACTCCATTATAAAAAAAAACATGGTTAAGAAGCCTTAATTGAGTATACACATGCATATGGAGTACTAAGAGAATTGTAGACAAAAGGTAAATTCAATAAGGTAAGACTTAGGAGAGACTAATGTATATGTCCCAAGTCTATCGAATTGAGGTTGGACTCAAATAAATTTAGGTAAATAAGGGATGAAGACCACACTCAGAGCTCTTATATTCAAACTCATAATTAGTAGATAACACACTATCAATCTAAGTAGATGAGTGTTTGAGAACTCTACAGGCATAGCCAAACCCTCAAACTTTGTAAAGATGGTTTTTTTTACTAATAAAAATCTTTGATACATCCATTTTGGTTAAACAAATAATGGGTATACCCATTATTTTCTCTTAGAGCAAGCCCTATCCATGACAGTTAGTCTGAGGGATAGATAGGTAAATTGATGTCTTGAAGAGCCTAAAAATATATTAGAACCCACAAATGATTCTAAAATAGTGTGAAATAATAGTAATGGCCCTCAATAATCCTACAAAAGGGCTTAAAATTAAAGATTAAATTAAAATTCCTTGGAGATAGGCCAATGTAGATAGTCACACAAGATTTCTTATAGACCATAATTCTATCTTAAGGTGCCTCCAAGATCTTTAAACAAGTTGTATGGTCAAAATGAGGTGTATTTGGATGTTAAAGACCTTGATGAAGAATTTTTAGGTGGAAATAAGTGTTAAAAATGTCATAATGTCTCCAAAACCTTGTTTAAAACACTTAACCCTATACATATCCAACTTGAGAGACATCTTCAAGTGTTCACCCACTTCACATAAAGATGATTAGATCCAAATATCATAGGGAGGTTTAATTATCCTTATGAACTAATAATCCATTAAGGATTGGTTAGAATTTGGGGGATAACCTCTATGCATAAACCTTAAGAAAATAAGTAATCAAAATTGGTCTATAGACTACCCTAGTGCCAGCTTTCAACATTCCTCTCTCCACACAATCTTGGCATGGGACCTCAGGATATTCATGTAAGATGATGAGGTCAAGACACTATAGATTCATGGATTTTTTTCTAGACTTGGATGTTCATACACTATGAACTATCACTAAGACTCATAATCACTCATAAACCTTTTTAAAAACCTAGATATACCTAGTCTTATAAATATTGATGTTTTATCATCCTAATACCTTGGAATGGCCTAATAATCTCATGGAATGTTAAGTATACTCAGAGAGGACTCCAACCATGGAATTGATTTAGGACTATAAATAATTGTTTATGCATGTAATTGGAAGGGTTAGTTGAGTAAATACATGTAATTAGATGGATGTTGAATGTAAATAATAATTATTTATGACCATGGTGATTTTTTTACAAGATATAACTTCTATTTCAACTATTTTTGTCACTCAAGTTGACATATCGTTAAACTAGGTTGATGGTGATATAGTGAAAAAAACCAGTTAGAGTGAGAATGCATTTAGGGATGAGTTTAAAGTGATTATGAATGGATAAAATTATTTTGGGATATTTTTTAAATTTTTATTATGACCATATAAAAGTAATAAAGTGCTATCAAGATGACCTATCTGAATGAGTTGAGACATTGAAGGTGTATGTTTCAAAGAATGATCTATATGTTCCATATACGCCATTAGATATATATAATTTTTTGTTTTAATTTAATAACAGGAAGTATTATGATAATAAAAATTAATTTTAATTTCATGTAAGTGATATTATAGGTATTTTAAGTCATATTCACCATGACTATTTTATAAGTTAGAATGATTGTTCTTGGTCTATCAAGTGAAGTGAAGAGTGTGAGACACTATGACAAAATAAAATGTACCAAATTAAAATTTTTATTTTTTATTGGTATTTATATGAATTTTTCATTAATTATATAATATTTAAATATAGTTTTATAATTTGAAACATGAAATCCAAAATGGCTTGTCTGGCTGTGTGAGCACTATGTAAGAGAGAGATAGAAAATTGGTCTATAAGACAAATAAATGACACTAGGACATATGATAAATAATTTTTATGTTTAAATATATGTAATATATGATATATTAATTTTAATAATAAGCTATAAAATTTAATTTATAAAATATAAAGATAATTTTCTTCATAACTATGTTTTTGGAGCACTTAGGCAGTTTAATTAGTCATCTTGTAAAAGTGAGTTTGAAGTGATTTAGATAGATTTTAAGAATGAATTACTCATTAATCTGTTAAATAGGTCAAAAATTTTAATTTTAATTATTTTATATTCATATTTATTTCCTTTCTCAAGTGAGAAAATTAAAAAAAAAATTACTGTGTTTTTGGAGCCTGTGTACAGTTCTGAGTGAGCTTGTAAAGTTGATCAGTTGGGGGTATTTTGACCTATTTGGTGTTTTAAAATTGATATTTTTATATTTTATAGGTAAAAAAATATATATTAATTTTATTTATTTGTGTTTTTACTTGTAAAAATTGAATTTATGCTTCAATTTTATGAGATAGACTTTTCTTGTGTATCAAGGGCTAATGGCTAAAAGACCTAATGACATGGTTCAAAGAGTTATTTTGTCTAACAGGTGGTATGGAAAAATATGTATAATATTATGGGTATATTTAATTTATATTGATATATTTAATTCATTTTTAGACACCCAAGATGTTAAAATGTGTTCAAACTATAATGTGTGGTTTGGGTAGACCTAATTGTTTTACGTCTCCTCTAGGCCTAAAGGTAATTTTAGTCCTCATGGGTTATGACCAACTCAATTAATGATTTATTATATTATTTAAAGTATATATTTGTATATTAAAAATTTTATCTAGGTGTTTTAATGTTATTATATGACCAACATGGGTAAGATAAAGTGATGTGTATAAAAGCAAGACATGATTGGCCTATTTGAGCTAATAAGAGGAATGTGAGCATAAGCGAGTAAAAGAGATATTTTATGATTAGAGGTAAGTTATATAGATAATTAATAATTAGTATAGTATTAATAATTATCATATAATAAATTTTATATAGGTGGATGATAAGTTCAAGTTGTCCTAATGAGCCTAGAAGAGGCATGTTGAGCAAAGAAGCCTAGGAGGCTATTTGAGAGAGATAGAAGGCTAAAGTGAGCTGAATGAGTTAATGTTTGTGTGAGATACCATCATATATTCATAATATATATTTTTTTAGTTTTATTATAGTGTGTGTATTATAGGATAGAGAAGATATAAGAGCTGAAGTAGAGGTTACCATATGTTGTTTGAACAACAAGGTGTCTTGAGGTGATCGATCTTGTCTTAGATGGGTTCGTGTTTAGTTAAGAAGGTATTTGGATATAAATTAAAGGATAGATATTTAAAAAAATTAATATAATTTTATAGGTTTTTTCCAAGTCATTTATGGGGTTGGATCCTCCTTATAGGTTGGATCTTGCTAAAAACTAGTTAAGTGGGTGCTTGATTAGGTAGGGGTTGGAGCTCCTTATGGGGTTGGTTACTCACTAAATATTATTTCATTGATTATAGTAAAATATTAAAATTGGTTTGATATATTTTTTATTACCCATTACATTTTCTCATATATCTATAGTGTTCATGTAATGTGTTCTTATGTTTTATGCTTTGTATGAGTATGCTTTCATGATGATGTTGCTAGATCAAGTGGATATGAGTTTGAATGGTTAAATAATGATAAATGGAATTTAATGAAAATATTGAAAATTTATTCACCCCCATATTCATGGTTGTGATTCCAAAAATTTGTATCAAATCAGGTCCTTCAGAGGTGGCTTGATAGATTGAAGGTTATCTTAGAAGCACACGATGGCTAAGAAGCTAAGGAAAGAGTCTCAAGAGTTGAGATATATGGTGAAAGGTCTTAAAGATAATATTATTATTGTTAAGAAAATAAGGACTAAAACTAACTCCAAGGGTGATGAATATGAGATGGTGCTTAAGAATCTTAAAGAACAGGTGAAGTCACTTATGAAACATGAAGGAGATATGAGTCATCTTCAAACTAAGTTTGAGGAAATTGTTGAAGTAGTCAAAGAAGATTAGAATATCATCAATGATTTCAATAGTCAAATAAATAATACATAGGATTAATTACATAAAAAATTATCTAACTTAGGGTATGAATTATAGGTACAAGAGAAGCTAAGTTCAAAAGAGGAAGAATGTACTAAATTGAATATTGAGCTAAGTTTCTTGAAGTTTGTGCATGAGTACCTCATAGAAAAGATGATCAAGGTTAAGAAGACAAAGAGATAATTGTAACCAAGAAGTATGAGAATGAATATAATATTAATGAATACAATAAGGTCAAAAAAATCTATTATACAACCAAATGTTATAATATATGGAAGTTTAATTCATGGTCATTATTTTGTCTACCATAGGTTTGGTCATAAAGGAAAGGATTGTAAAATGACCTCAAGGAATAAGTTTTCATGGGAACATGGATCAAGAAATAATAAGATAAAAGGTAATTTTATTAGTAATAATTTCTATAATTTTCATAAACTGGTCATATAGCTAGATTCTACCCTATAATACATAATAAGGGTCCAACTTGGATATGGAGACTAAAGGTAATAAATGTTAATAACACTAGTCAAGAGGATATGATCATTAATCAAAAAGTTTATCAAAAGGGTTGTATTTTAGATCAGATAAAGGAAAAAAAGAAGGAATAAGTTGAGGATGTTAAGTCAAAATAAGATCTAAATTCAAATAGGGTTCTTGATAATAACATTTAGTCCTATGACTAGGACTAGGGTGACCCTTTATTCTAGAGCTTTGTGAGAAGGGGTGTCTTTTTTAAGATTCATAAATATACTATTCATCCTATAGAAGCACGGAATGTCATAGTTAAGGTGTATATCTTATATATGCTTGTTGAGAGATGGGTATGTTTTATTATTTCTTCTTTTACTTTAGTAGCTTTTGTGGTCAACAAGTGCAATAGTTGGTATGGATGAGTTGGTGTTAAGAGATAGACCTAGAGAAAGGTATTAAGAGTTGAATATTGGTGTACAAGGCCAATGATATTGAAGGTCACCTCATAAATTCATAAAAGGATATGTTGACATGATGAAATGTTGGATATGCCATGAATAAGATAACAATGATCCAAAGATGACAAGTGTTCTGAGTTTTGTCAAAAGGTCTTGATAGTGGGTGTTCTCATAGACCTAATATGACTATTTGTTAACCAAGAATGTGACTTGTAGAGGTTTTAACCATGATGGATTATGATGATTTAAGGGAAGTTGTTTTGATTCTATAAAGAGTATATAGAGTTTTTAATACCTATCTAAGATGGTTTTGTTGGTCCAAAAAGTTAGTGTTGTAGTAGACAAGGTCTCACATACCTAGTGAATAGAGTATGGAAAGAATGTTGTGATGAGTTGACTTGAATAAAGTGTTGAATTGAATAATTTTTAGAGAAATAAGATAAGGCTTGAATAATATAATATGGATGCAATATACTTCAAAACTATTATTATCAAATGGAGAAATCATATTGTTCATATATGAATAATTCTAGTAAAGTTGTATGTAGACCTTATTGGTTGAAGTGATATATTATAGGTGTCATAAGATGAATGACATGATATAGGTGGATCATGGATTTAGGGTTAGATAGATTTGGTCTCTTGAGAAACTTTAAGATAATCTTGCATCGATAAAGGGGGAGCTTGATTATTCTATGAAATGATCATATCTAAGGATTAGTGGACTATGGGTAGATAACATTGTGGTTGTAAAAACCCTTCATCATTAATGTCAAAGGGGGAGAGAGATAAAATTTATAGATAATTTATTTGGATTAGTTCATTTGTGGTTTTACATCTATGTATTTTTCCATCAATGACAAAGGGGGAGATTGTTGCAAGCTGTCATTTATGTCATATGGTTGAGTTTGTCATTGATGCCAAAATAAGTATGAAGTATGGTGATCCATTTGAATGTCTTGTGATTTATATTAAGGAATGATGAAATGAGTTATTACAGGTCCTTGATGAAGGATGATGTCATCAAGTGATGAGAAGGCATGAATCATCGGATATCTCGTCTAGTGCAAGAAGGATCATGATGGCTTTAGGAGATGAATGCACAGAGTCATGAGTTTTTTTAGGATATTTAAAAATTATTTTTAGGAACTAAAACACCAAGGTATGTTTCATAATATGAATATAGAGGTAAGACCTATAGGGATAATATGTAAATAATATAGTCTTAGACTTTGTTTGATCTAACTAGGGTTCCTAAGATGTTGAAAATACCTATTAAGGATGCATAATAGTGTTATAACATACTATAATGTGTTTGAACATGTGAATAAGGTGGAAATTACATATATAGTAGAAATAAGGTTAGTTTTGAGGCTTAGTCATTGCATTAGAACCTAATATGAACACATGAGATTGGTAGCTTATTGAGATGAGAATTGTGAAACTTGTGTGAAAAAGGTTGGTATAATTTGAGGTTGGTATGATGTAATTTTACATGTGTATGACTTTTTGATAGCAGTACAAGAGGTTCCCAAGTGTGTTTAAGGGTCAAAATGTAACTGGTAGCTTAAGGCCTAATATGCATGGAAACTTAGTATGGTTTAATGAAGGGTCAAGTTTATTTTTGAAGGTGATAGAACACATGTGATCATGGATTGAAGTTTTAAATGTTATTTCAATAATTTTAACGAATTATAAGGTCATTTATTGGAGGAGAAAGAAGTAAATCACATTTGAAGGTCATTTGTGTATGCAGGGCAAAGAGATGAGATCTTAAAAATTATTTGTTAATGATCATTGGCATGTGTAAAATTTTAATGGTGTGTTGATATATTTGAGAGAGATTTAAAAGGGCATTTTATAAGTTTTCCAAGTATTATTTTGGCATTTGATAGGAAATATTGTGTGAACAATCACTAACACCAAAATTGGTCTAAAGCCCTCACAATGACCTAATGATAAAAATATTGTCAACAATGATTGAAAATGGATTGGAAAGGATTTTTTTATTATTTGAGGTGGTAGTGGTATATCAGGATAGTAAATAAACCTATATAAAATTTCTTGTTTTTAAATAATTTGATATAATAGGAAGAGTTGACTTAGTCAATACATACAAGTGGATGGAGGTTGAAGTTAAAGAATAATTATTGATTACCATGGTGTTTTTTGGAAAATATATATCATTTTTATCAAATAATTTTTTCACTCAAGTTGACATATTGCTAAACTTGTCTAATGGTGAAACAGTGAGAAAAACTAGTCAAAATGAGAATGCATTTAGGGATGAGTTTTAGGTGATTAAGAATGGATCCAATTATTTGGGATATTTTTTAAATACCTATACCTCATTTTCCATTTTTTTATAATTTTTTAATATTATTATATATAGGAAATAAATTGCTCTCAATATAACCTATCTGAGTGAGTTGAGATAATGAAGGTGTGTGTTTCAAAGAATGAGTTATGTGTTCCATATGTGCCATTATATCTCTATAAATTTGTGTTTTAAGTTCATTTTAGGATGTATTATGATAATAAAAATAAATTTAAAGTTAAATTAAATGATACTATAGGTATTTTAATTCATGTTCATCATAACTAGTTTAGAAGGTAGAATGACTATTCCAGGTCTGCCAAGTGAAGTGAAAAGCGTGAGACCCTATGACAAAATAAAATATAAAAAATGAAATTTTAATTTTTTTGGTATGTATATGATATATTAATTATTTATATAATATTTAAATACAATTTTATAAGTTAAAACATGAAATCCAAAATGGCTTCTATGGTTGTATGAGCACTATGTAAGAGAGAGCTAATAAATTGGTCTGTAAGACCAATAGCTAACACCATAAAATATGATCTATAAATTTTATGTTTAAACATAGGTAATATATGATTCATTAATATTAATAATAATCTATTAAAGTGCCTTTACAAATTCTAAAGACAATGTTATTCATAACTATGTTTTTGGAGCACTCAGGTAGTTTGAGTAGTCATCTTACAAACGTGAGTTTGAAGTGATTTGGATAGATTTAAAGAATAAATTTATCATTAAGGTGTTAAATAGGCCTCAAATTTTCATTATGATTATTTTAAAGTCATATTTGGTCATTTTTTAGGTGTAAAAAGTTAAAATCTTTTGATTGTGTTTTTGGAGCCTATTTACAGTTCTAAGTGAGCTTGTAAAGTTGATCAGTTTGGGGTCTTTTGACGTATTTGTGATTTATAATGGATATGGTGATGTTTTTTATGTCATTAAAGATATATTATTTTTATTTTTTCATGTGGTTATTTGGAAATATTTAATGTATGATTCTATTTTATGAGGTAGACTTTTCCTATGTATCAAGGGCTAATGGCAAAGAGACCTAATGGCATGGTTCAAGGAGTGATTTTGTCTAAAAAGTGGTATATAAATATATGTATGATATTAAGGGTATATTTAAGTTATATTTTATATTTTCACTCATTGGTAGAGACCCAACATGTTTAAAGGCATTCCAAGTGTAATGTGTGGTTTGAGTAGACCTAATTGCTTTAGGTTTCCTTTAGGCCTAAAGGTGGTTTTAGTCATCATGGGTTATGACCAAATCAAGTAGTGATTTATTATATTATTTAAAATTTATATTGATATATTACAATTATTATCACATTGTGGTATGTTTCTTGGTTGACCAAGTGGGTAAGAGTAAGTGATGTGTATAAAAGCAAGGCCTAGTTGGCCTATTTGAGCTAGTAAGTGAAATGTGAACATAAGTGAATAAAAGAGTTATTATAGGAGTAGGGTTAGGTTATTTAGAAAATAAATAATTAATAAAATATAAATCATGATTTTATAATAAATTTTATATAGGTAGATGAGAAGGTCAACCTAATGATCATATAAGAGGCATGTTGAGCAAAGAAGCCTAAGAGGCTATTTGAGAGGGGTAGAAGGATAAAGTGAGATAAATGAGTTTATTTTTGTGTGGGATAAAATAATATTTTCATTATATATATGTATAATATATATGATAGTAAGTGGATTGTAGGATAAATAAGATAAAAGAGCTGAAGTAGAGGTCACCATCTGTTGGTTGAGAAATAGGGTGTCTTGAGATGATAAAGCTTGTCTTGGTTGGGTTGGTACTTAGTAAAGAATGGAGTTATAGATTCCTTTTATTTTGGATATTTTATTAATCTAATTGAAGTAGATGGTTTTGTTCCATATCACTTAGGGGTTTGGATCCTCATTGTATGTTGGAGATTACTAAAAACTAGTTGAGTGGGTGCTTATCTAGGTAGGGGTTGGATATCTTTGTGGGGTTAGTTACTCAATAAATATTAATTAATTACTTATATAAAAATATTCCAAGTGGTGTGATAATGGGTTTTATTCCCCATGAGGTTTTCCCACATATATATGATGTTCATGTAAAGTTTTCTTATGTTTTGTGCTTTGTATGAGTATGCTTTCATGATGATGTTACTAGATCAAGTGGATATATGTTTTAATGGTTAAATAATGATGAATGGAATTGAATGAAAATATTTAAAAATAATTCACCCCCCCTCTCAGTGTTTGTGCTTCCAACATATGGAAGTGTGATAAATATGTACTTTTATAGGATTTTGAGAATAAAGGAGGGTATATAAATATTTGAGAATACTAAAATACATGTATGGGATGATATAGGATGTTATTCACCTTATAAATTAATAATATGTTAAGGGATACACCTATAAAGGTATATATAACTCACTTCAAAAAAATTAGCCTGTAAATGCTTGAGGAAGGTGGACTAGTCAACTAGAAGTGAAATATCAAGTGTTTGGCACTTATATAAACCTATATTATGGTTGATGATCTTGGTTCAGTTATGAATCACACTTATAAATAGGTTATAAATATTTATTTTAGGTTTAATGGTGGCCAACATACAAGAAACTAGGTTATTAGGCCTAATTGGCATATTTAGCCTATCTAATCACTAAGAGATCTCAAGCTTAGCATAGAGGGGATAATGAAAAGAGTCAATGTAGAGGTATAATTCCTAATAAATAATGACTTGAATGGATAAATGCAATTTCAAGGCCATTATGAAAGAGGGGAGATAGTTTTATCATCAAGTCAATATGTGCATTGAAAAAGAGGTTACCCAATGCAATTTAAAAGACCTAATCACACCCATGTATGCCATGTAACTACCATTGAGAATAATTATGGACTATTATGAGCATGTTAAAGCCTTTAAAAAGGATAAATAAATATGACTCATCCTCTACCACCTCTTTCTAATGCCAACAACTCATTTAAGAAGTCATTAAGGAGAAGTTACGCATGGAGAATGTTGAAGAGGGATTATGTAACTGATGTGAATACTACATGGAGTGTACCTTAGTCATTCATGACCCCTTCTCCACTTTTCCATGCCACATTTATCCTTATCTCTTTCTATCTCTAATATATATTAAAGGCTTTTATCCTTATATTGTATCCCTCAAGATGGTATGATGAAACTCTATCAGTACTTGTACACCTACTTGGACTAATGAATAGAGAATTTTTAGCTTCTTCATGATCTATGCTTAGTGTTTTCATTCTTGTTTTTATATGTATATTGGTATTATCTTCCATTTTTAGGTACAAGTTTCACCTAGGTATAAACAAGCTTTATTTATAGGTTGTCTAGTGTGTTGTGAGGTTGATAGCTCATGTTTGTAGTGGAAATCAGATTGTAAGTGCCTTGAACCAGGCCTAATTCTTATGAAGCTCTTGATTCAGTCATTCAAAATGACCTTTTGATGAAATATTACTACTTAAAATTCATTGAATATAGTGTCTTAGCACTATGCATTGTTCATTAGTGTGTTAAGAGTTCAAACTAAGATAATGGATGAAAGATAATTATGGGTACATCACCAATCTTTAGTGTATGTTTAATTCATGTAAATCATTTACCCTTTTCATCCCAATAGAGTTAGGTCTTATATAAAGATATCCAAATGGAAAATTATGGGAGCTATCCCTATAAAATCTAAAGGTTTGGCCTAAACAATAGATGACCCACAACTTATAGGCCACCCCCATGTTAGCCTAGGTTTGAGGTAGACATGAAAAATATTTTCCTTAGCAAGGGTACAACCTAGACACATAATAGTTTCATCATTCCTAGTTGGACATATTTCAAGTGCCTTGAATCATGCTCTAAAAAACTTAGAGGACACATAAAATTTAAGGTCATTAGTATCAACATCTATCATCACCTTGGATAGCTTTAAGTATCAATGGATGGGATTTGTAGTTAGTTTCAAGATCAAAGGCATCATAACTTAATTATTGAATAGGTAATAAGGTTCTTGGTTATGTTCATGTTGTGATACATATGTCACATAAGGAATTATGGTAGACTACTAGGAATTATTCTATCCTTCACCTCTATATCAACCCTATCATAGCCTATATGATCATTATACATACCCTTATCATTATTATAATAGACCTCTTGATTACCCAAATTATCCATCTTATTGTGAACCACCTTCACCTCCTTGGTAACCCTTTTACCCTTATGATCATTCATACTACCAACCTACTATTCCTTTAAATCAAATGATACTAAATAATGATCATCTACACTTAGAGATTAGAAAGTTAATGGAGGAGAGAAATAAGTTGAAGGAATGTCATAGGAAATAGAAGAAGAGTGAATTTTAAGTCCTTATTCATCATCAAAGTATCCCTACAAACCAACAAAAACCAACCATGGTGATTTATCCATCTCCATTTCTTACCTCTCTAAATAAATTCCTTATCATTTTTCCATACTAAAGCTACTCATGAGCATCCAATCATATTAAAAAATGATAAGGTAATTAGATATTTCCAGGAGAAGGGTGTGGTCACCAAGATTCACACTCATAAGGTCCTCAGGTGGAGGAATATCTTGGATAACATTAAGCAATATAATTAAGTGCATTTCCCTCCTACCCCTTCCTCTCTTAAAGAGGAATCAAATGCATTAGAATCATATTTTGAACATCTAAGCATGGTAAGAAATCTCTCAATGCTGACTAAGTCAGGCATAGTCCTTCAATAACTTGACCATGTGAAAGCTAAAACAAAGTTTATAGATCACCTTGAATAGGACACATAAAGTGTCTATGAATAATAAACTATGATTGGAACTCCTATTCATCCTAATATATCATATTTGAAACATGAAAAGAGGTTGAATGATAGGTGGTAATCACAATGCCATAGTGATGGAGTGAATGGAAACATAACTCATACCACTCCTTCCCTGGGAGATAATAAAAAATGTATCCTTCATGAGCCTATTTTTAAGACCAATAGTAACTCAAGTGAGTTATAAGATAATTAGCTTCACTTATACCTTGAGTTCTTAAGTGAAATTGAATAACTTAATATGGAAGACTTAGATAGTGGAATAGGACATCAAGATAATATTCCAAGTGAAAAAGGAAATATAAGTCAAGAAGTGCCAAGCCAAGATGAATTGAAACTTTAGTGAATTGAAGAGATACCTTTCTCTATTGAAGATAAATATGAACAAGCTATAGTAGATCAATAAATTTGTTATGACCCTCTCAAAGAGTTAGATGTGGGTGATTAGCATGGTGTCTTATAAGAATATCGTAGATATGGAAGTGACCTCTATGGTTTTCCCATTGATCATAATGATAAATCATTTTGGGAGGATTTATAATACTTTTGATTTGGCTTAGACACTTCGTCCCTACACCATGAAGAGATTAGAAAGTATCTTGTCAAGGATACTTTGGTAGCTAACCACTCTGACTTTAATGGGAAGAATTAGGTGCAACCCATGATTCAAGAATAGATGAGACTAATTATGAAAAATAGAAGAATATGGGAATAATATGATTGGGTTATTAAATCTTATAGTTAACCCATGCACTTAGGGATGGAACCAAAAGGTTGAGTCACTTTTCTAAGAGACCATGAGAGTGACAATGCTCCCAACTATAGGTGGAAATTGTCATATAGTGGACAAAATCTGATTGGATCCAAATCAGCACATGAAAACCACACATCATGGTACCATAGTTATCATAGGATGTTTCCATTTGATCCTGGGGGAAGAAATTCAAATTTAGGTTAACTATTTAGTAGTTTTTTATCTTGTTCTAATAAGTGATTATCAAAAGTTGTAGATAGTTGATTTGTTAATTTGGTTTCTTGATTTAATTTCCTTAGGTGTTAGGTTTATTTCCCTTGCTTATTTTTGTGTGTATTTTTATTTTTATAGTCCAAGAAGTTTCCTTGAGTAATAGATTAGTTTAGTAGTTCAAGTGGTCCTTATGTTATATTACCTTTTTTGAGTCATCATACTTGAGCCACTAGGTTCACTTGACTAATAGGTTGATCACCCATTAGGGTCACAAAAAATGTTGAAATTTTGGCCTCACAGGCCAAATATCAACCCCTAATGTCAAAATTTGAGTGATAATCATTGTCAACTATTCATAATGATATCTTGTAGGTTATGCCCTTGTTGGTCCTTTTTTGAGAGTATTCAAGCTTAAGAGAAGTGTCATGATGTGTCATAGTTTCATGCTTAATCCATTATGTCAAGAGTCTCTTTATGTATTTTGGGTGATATTTTAGGTGTCATAGTGATCTTTGAATAAGAGAGATGTCTATCAAAAGGTCCTATAATTTCTAATGAGTGATTTAGCCCTATTTAAAGAGTTTAAATATATTTTGGTAATATGAAGGTATTTTAAAAATGTTTAAGGCCATAAAATGAGGATCATAGTGTTTTTATTTCATTTATTTATGAGATACTCATCTAAAACACTTAGCACCTCTAAATACCCCTCTATAAGCATCATATTCCCCTCAAGCCACTTCATATAAGCTTTTTTAATTTTTAAAAGCTTAAAAAGGGGATATTCTTTGAAACATTTCATTAAAATGGGTCTTGAAGAGTATTTATCCATGCCAAATTTCAACTCCTATGTGTTTCATGACACTAAAACCCCTTTTGAGACCCACTCACACCCTTTCCACTAGCCAAGTGGGTCCCATATGCCAAATTTTGGATATTACACTTATTACCTATGTTTTAACCTATTTTAAAGACTTGATGACTTGTGATCCCTCCCATTTGGTCTTAAAATGGTAGTTTAAAGTCTAAAATTTGAAGAAAATGTAGTAAAACACACCTTTTAAGGGGTTTTCTAGCACTTGTACAGAATTGTAAGAACAAGACCATATAGAGGAAGATTAGAGTCTAAATTTAGATTCATGGAAAATGTCTCAAAAAAATTTCATGGTGGAAGTATGTCAAATAGACTCAAAACTAGTCCTTCACTTCATCCACCTTATTTTCAAGCTCAAACAACCCTTCAAGTTTATGCATAGTATAGGCATGAGAGAGAAGATAATGAGTTGGTCTCTTGGGTAGAGTGAGGGGGTCTCTTTACATTTAAGTAATGGGTATTATTTTTATTTTTATTCCCCTCATCTCTATGAACAAATTCTAATAAGTTTGGTTATTTTGTCATTATTCTCATCTGCATAAGCTAGGTTCAACAGAATGATTTTCATGGATTATGGGCTTGTTTGGTCAAACTAATGAGTGATATAGTTTTCTTAGGTCTGGAAGGAAATTATTATGGATTTATTTTTTAATTTACTAAAATGTGTGATATTTTAAAACCATCAAACAAAAAAACTAACATATTCTACAATCTCTAAGAAAGTTTGGGTATTGAACAAAGTTTAAATGTCTTCATCAGAAGTTATGGGAGAAATTGATGAGTTTTTACGGTGTTTCATGTTTTACCATACCTCCTTATTTAGTTTGGATGTCTAATGGATTCTCATAATTTCAAAATTGTCTTCAATTAAGGTTTCATATGCATTAAAGGTTCACTATGTAGAACCATTGTGTGCTAGTGAAGAAACCATCAGAACTTCCAAAGTAGAGTCCTAGAACATGGAAGGAGATGTTAAATCGATAATGAACCATCATCATGTCTTTATGAATAAGATTTTGTACATACATGATATCCTTAAATTCCTAGTAACCACCTTATTTTCCTCAAAGCTCACTTCATTATTCTTAGTAGATGTTAAGTTTCTTAACAGATATTAAGGACCTTTGGAGATTCCTAGGTTACATGTTTCTAACTGTATATGTCTTTTTATTCTTCTAAAATTTCCATGATTGTAAAAGTATATATATATTAATTTCATTAAGTCTCATGATAGTTTATCTAGAGTGGGTTTTAAGATTCATTCCATGTCATTCCATTCTATTTTTACTACCATCTTACTATATTATCACCCTATCTTCATGTTCCCACCTCCTTATCACTCCAATATCATCTTTATTCACCCACAAATCCTCCCTCCTAAGCCTAAAACATGATATATAGGCATATACACACACGGTAACCATTCTAATCCATAAATTCATGTAAATTTAGACCTATGTGGGTCATATACTTGACTAAGAAAGTTAATAAACACCTATAGTGTTGAAGATAATTGTCACCTATTGATAGTCCTTTGGGATGTTATGATTGAAATGGATATTACCAAGTAAGTAAATAGTCAAATATATTATGGAATAAAAAATTAAAAGGCATATATGAGGTCTTTATGCTCAGACAAGGGAATCCTCAAGGTACTCAATCCATACATAGGGCTGGTAGATCCACCTATAACCACCTTAATTGGCTTAGGCATGGCAAGTGAAGAAAGTTGAGTAAAAGTTGTGATTCATAGGAATATTATGTTTCTTATGAGAATTTAAATATAGGTTTGATGATCAAGGAGGACTATCACATCCATTTGGGATGCCTTAACTCTCTCAAGAAGGCTTAACACAAAATAAGCACCTACAACCATCCTTCCTGGCTAACTTAAGGAAAAGTAATGAGGATCATCATTGAAGATGGATAGTGAGTAGGATAATATTTGTAGTGAATTTATAAATAAGGATGACTTATATACTATCCATAACAATTTCATGGATCCTATATCTCTCATAATTTATAAGAACACCTACAACATCACCATATCAAGACTTATAGTCAACTTATGAGAGCAAAGTAAGAAAAATAACAAGGGGTAGGAGTTGGGATCACTATGTACATTAGAGGTAAGAGTGAAGGGTAAAAGGGAAAACATTAAAAATTATAATACTTATTATTTCTATTTCATCCTATTTTATTTTTGATTCTCCCTCCTTTACTTATCAATGTTGAGACAGCTTCAATGAGCCTCTATAACTAGGTCCTTGCCTCTTAACTATTTAGGCAAATTGAGTCCAAATGGTCAAGTAAATAATAATTTAGGAAGGGTGATTAAGAGATGATATAACCCCATAATACCAAGGTGTAATGAAGATAAATGAGATTGTACTCCACTATCCAAGATTTGTATCGAACCATCACGTATAGTCATTCTATTTAGCTTACTTGAAATGCTTGTTATATGATGCAGGTTACTATTTAAGGTAATTGGTGGAAATAAGTGAACTTAGAGGGACACCCTAAAAGGTAATATTGATCCCAAAAATTTCAATACACTCATATGGAGGAAGGCTTACCCCTCACCTATCCAAGAATGTAAGGAGAACACCTATAAGCTAGTCATTAAGGTAGACTTGAGGATGGAAATGCATAATTGTTTAATGGTTCAGAGGCCAAATAAAGTAAAGGATATTAGTACACAATTTTAATTAATCAATATATATTATATAACAAACAAAATAGGGTGAATGTAATTACATCCTAGGTAGGACTAAGATCACACTCTCATTCAAGTCATATGTTAGGAGAAGGTATATATTGGAGTCTCAAGGTGTAAGTTGATCCACTCAAATATGTAGATAATTTTGATGAGTTCAAGACATTTAGATGAGGTATTGGATAGTGTGTATGACATTATTAGTTCTATTAAAGGTCCTAACCACATCCATTCACTACATTGTGATCAAAAACCCAGTCAAGAAGCCTTAAGTGAACATACATATGTGTATGGAGTACCAAGAGAGTTTAAAATAGAGGGTGGATTCAAATTGGTGAGACATAAGAGAGACTAATGGAGATGTCCCAAGGATATTTAATTAATGTTTGAATCAAAGAATATTAGGGAAATAATGGATGAAGACTAGACTCAGAGATCTTACATTTATTCTTATAGTCAGTAGACAACCCACTATTAGTTTAAGTAAATGAGTATTTGATAACTCTACAGGCATATCCAAGCCCTTAAAACTTTTAAATATGGTCCTTTTGAGTACTCAAATGATTCCATACTTCCATTTTGGTCAAACAAAAATTGGGTATACCCAATTTTTTGTCTCAAACCAAGCCCTATCCATGACAGTCAATCTAAGGGCTAGATGGGTAAATTGATGTCCTAAAGGGATTAAAAATAGGTTAGATCCCAAAAATTATTATTAAAGAGTGTCAAATTATATTAAGTACCCTTAATAATCCTTTGAAATGGTTTATAATTCTATATTTTAATAATATGCCTTGGAAATACGCTAATGCAAATTGTCACAAAAGCCTACTTATGGACCTAATGTTATCTTAAGGTGCCTCCATTCTCTTGAAACAAGTTAGATGTTCAAAGTTAAATGTGTGAGGATATCCAAGACCATACTAAGGATTTTTTAGGTTGAAATAAGTGTGAAAAAGTTCATAATGTCTCTAAAAACTTTTTCAAAACACTTAACCCTACACACAACCAACTCGAGAGCCACCTTCAAGTGCTCATCCACTTCACCAAAAAAAGGCTCAGGTCTAAAGATCCTAGGGATTTTTAAGTATCCCTATGAAATAATAATCCATGTAGGATTGGTTTTCATTGGGAACCTAACCTCTATGAATAAACCTTAAGAAAATTAGTCAGAATTAGTGTGAAGACTACCCTAGGCCATCATTCAATGTTCCTCTATCCACACACTCTTTGCATGTGACCTCAAGATATTTATGGAAGATGAGGAGGTCAATAAACTATAGATTAATGGATTTTTTTTCTATATTTGGATGTTCATACATAATTAACTATTGTTAAGACTCCTAAGCACTCATAAACCTCTCTAAAACCCTAAACAAACCTAGTCTTAGAAATATTGATGTTTTAGCATCCTAGCACCTTGGCCTGATAATCTTATAAATTATTAAGTACACTCAAATAATAATCCAACCATGACATTTAGTTATATGAACACAGTATAAAAGTGTAAAAAATCCATACTTTTATAATATTTTGAGCATAAAGGAGGGTACATAAGTATTTTAGATGATTCCAATCTATGGAGAGGATGGTTTGGGACATTATTCACCTTCTCAAGTCATAATATTTCAAGGGATACACATGGAAAGGTATTTACAACTCACTTCAAAACTATCAGTCTATAAATGCTTGAGGAAGGTGGACTATTCAACTAGGAAAAGTGAAATTTCGAGTGCTTGATACTTGTATAAGCCTATATAATGATTTATTATGTTGGTTCATGTATGAATCACACTTATCCATAGGTTCTCAAGATATATTTTAGGTTTCATGGAGGCCAACATACAAGCAGCTAGGCTATTAGGCATAATTGGCTTATTTGGCCTATTTAGTCAATAAAAGAGATCAAGTTTGGCATAGAGAGGCTAATAAAAAGAGTCAATGTAGAGGTAAAATTAATAATAACTAATTTTTTGAATGTTAAAATGCACTTTCAAGGACATTATACAGGAGTGGAGACAATTTCATCATCAAGTCAACATGTGCATTGAAAGAGAGGTTACCTAATACCTCTTGAGAGACCTAATCACATCCATGTATTCCATGTAACTACCATTAAGAGGATTTATAGACTATTTTGAGCATTTTCAATACTTTGACATGGATAAATGAAGATTACTCATCCTCTACCACCTCTTTGTAATGCCAATAACTCATTAAAAGAGATATTAAGGAGGAGCTACGTATGAAGAAGGTTAAAGGACTATGTAGCTGATGTGTTTACTACATGGAATGGACCTTGGTCATTCATGACCCCTTATCCAATTTTACATTCCAAATTTTTACTTTTCTCTCTCTATTTCTACTATATATTGAAGGCTTTTGGCCTTAAATTGTATCCCTTAGGTTGGTTTGAGGAAACTCTACTAGTACTTATACATGCACACCTACTTATACTAATGTATAGAGAACTTGAAACTTATTCATGATATATTCTTATTGTTTTCATGTTTATTTTTATATGCATAGTGGTATGATCTTCCCTTTGTAGGTCTAAGTGTCACCTAGGTATAAACAAACTTTCTTGATAGGTTTTTTAGTGTTTTGTGAGGTTGATAAATCAAGTTTGCAGTAGAAATCAGATTATAAGTGCCTTAAACTAGGCCTCCTTGTCATGGCCCTCTTATTTAATTCATTCAAACTAGCCTCTAGATAGAATATTTTTGTTTATAAGTTAGTTAATATAGTGCCTCAGCTCTATGCATTATCTATTACTGTGTTAAGAGTTCAAGTTGAGAGTGTTGAGTGTCGATCCCCTTGGGGCTATCACATGACCATGATGGTACATTTTGGGGGATTAAAGAGATTCAAGGATTTGGGGAGTTCATTTTTAATTTACTCCTCATGTGTGTGAAAATTATTAAATGCATATTTAATAATTTTCATGTTGATTTCCATGTTTATTAGAAGTGGGATTGATTTCCTTATTTTCTACAAAATTAATTATTTATTTAATAATTTACATATGAGTAGAATTATTAAATGATATATTTAATAATTTATATTATGTATTATAGGATAAAATTATTAAATGTTTTATTTAATAATTTCTATGATGTATTATGCAAGTGGGGTGGACTTTCTCATTACCAGGAGTTGGTTATTATCTCTTTGCATTGGAAGTTGTGTCATTTGGAGGAGAATGGCATGTTACTTATTGGTGGGACTTTAAGATAAGATTTATTAGGTGGGAATGATGTTTTTCCTAGATGTATAAGGCCTATCTTGTTGAGGATGGTGAGTTTCTCCTTGCGGGATGGATTTCTACATAATTTGTTAAATATGCAGGGTGTGGAGTGACCTTTTAGAGGTTGTTGATGATTTTAGTTGTAGGTGTGGATTTTGAGAGAAAGTGAAGGTGTTTTCAAAAGTTTAGGTGTTAATTTATAGGGTGTGGTATATCATCTTATGAGATATAGTATTGTGTAGGTGCAGGTGAAAGTGTAGCTTTTTGTGTAGTTTCTACAAGAGATTTTTCTATCTTTGTGAGAGTTCATTGTAATCTTGTTTTAGATTATTGTCTTACTTGATGAATTTCTTGGTGGATGTATCCCACATTGGATCAACCATGTATATCTATGTTATGTTTTATTTTTGTTTTTTTAATTTTCTCTGTTTAGCAAACATTAATTGTGATTTGAGGAATTGATTCTGTGATGCATTTGGTGCATAGTTAAATCTGATTTTACACATTTAAAATTGTGTTTATTTATTTTAAATTAAATATTTTATGGTGGATTAAATCTGGTTTGAATTCACTTAATTCCTAAAAAGTAGTATCGGAACTTTGGTGGTGTTTTATCTAAAGTGGTAAATCACAGGAAAGGTTATTAGCTGAGTGGGAGCTATGGGAGAAGAGATCAGATTTAGGGTTGATAATTTTGATGGTAATAATCTTGGTTTATAGAAAATTTAGATAGAATATTACCTATATTAAAAGGAATTTCAAGTCCCCTTAGAGGGGAAAGGAGGATAGCCTACAACTATGAGTGATGTAGATTGGACATTGATTGATAGGAAGGCATTGGGAGATATACAATTATGCCTTGCATCTTATGTTACATTTAACATTATAGAGCATATAACTACAAAGGATCTCAAGGATAAAGTTGGAAAGTTGTATGAGAAACCCTCAGCTTCAAATAAATATTTTCTTATGAAAATATTGTTTAACATAAAAATGTCTGAGAATGGTTCTATTGCTAATCATTTAAATGATTTTAATATGGTTATAAGTATGCTCACTTATGTTGGAACTAATTTTGATGATGAAGTTAGAGCTTTTCTAATTTTTTGTTCTTTACCTGATAGCTGGGATAGCATATTTATCGCTGTGAGTAATGTAGTCCCTACCAAGGGAATCTTAAATTTTAAGGATGTTTTAGGTGTGATTCTTAGTGAGGAAATGAAAAGGCAAATCACTGGTAGATCATCTTTAGGCAATGATTTATCTATTAATACTAGAGGGAGGCAAAAGTGAAATATAAAAGGAAACCATATAAAGTCAAAGGGTAGATCTAAATTGAGATCTAAAGCCAAGATGATATGTTGGTATTATGGAAAGAGTGGACACTCAAAGAAGGATTGTTGGTCACTTCAGGATAAGAATGGAAACAAATAGGAAATGAATGAGGTAAATGTGACATTAGGTAAATATTTTTAGGATGCCTTAATTTTTGTTATGGATAGTTTTTCCAAGTCTTGTCTATTATATTCAGGGACTTTTTTTCATGCCACCCCACATAGGCATTATTTTACTAATTATGTTTAAGAGAATTTAGGACATGTTTATCTTGGTGATGATAAACCATGTGAGATAATAGAGAAAGGTTATTTTCATTTGAAAATGTAGAATGGGAACACATGGATCCTTAAGGATGTTAGACATGTGCCTATGTTGAGACAAAATTTGGTTTAAGTGGGGTAGTTTTGTAGTGAGGGATGTTTGATTATGTTTACTAAAAATTCTTGGAAAGTTACCAAAGGTTCTCTTGTGATTTTTAGAGGTAAGAAAGATGGTAGTTTATATTTGAATAGTAGTATTGATACTTGTGATTTAGTTGTTGCAGATGGAGATGCAACTACGTGTCACTACAAGCTCAGTCATATGAGCCACAAGGGCATGGAGATCTTAAAAGATAAGTTACCCATATTGAAATACATATATATAGACTTTTATGATACTTGTGTGCATAGGAAATATAATCAGGTTAAGTTTTTGAAAGTTAGACCCACAAATAAAGAGCATAAGTTATAGTTGGTACATTCAGATGTATAGAGACTAGCTCAAGTATCTTATATTGGTGGTTCTAATTATTATGTCACTTTTATTGATGATACAACTAGTAAAGTTTGGTTTTATTGTAATAAAAGGAAATATGATGTATTTGACACTTTTAAGAAGTGGAAAGCCTAGGTTGAGAGTGAAATAGGTCTCAAGTTGAAATGTCTTAGATCAAATAATGGAGGTGAGTATTATATTAATGCTTTCTTTGATTATTGTTATAATAATGGAATCCATAGGAAAAGTATGGTTCTAAGAAATATTATTAATTTTACCTTTCAAATAAAAATTACTACCCCTATTATCCAAAATTTTCCACAAAATGGTCAATTCCCTAATGTAACTGGTTAATTATGGCCTAAAAATGCAAATCATAGTCAAAAAATGTCAAAATTGGGTTAAAATCATAAAAATTTATTAAAAATTTTATAAAATAATTCAAAAAGAGATTTAAATATGTTTTAAGGTATGAAAATAGCCTAAGTCCAAGATTTTAAGTCATGAAAAGGTGTTTTGAAGGGTTAAATAGCCCAAACAGGCCCCAAATTGACTCCTAAATGCCAAATTTGTTAAAAAAAAGTTATAAATATAAAAAAATTCATGGATGGCACGAAATAATTCTCCAATGTTATTTTTCCATTGGTGGAGAGGGAGAATTAGCTTTTAAAAGGAGGAAAGGACTTATTTTTACTCATTCTACAAATAATATTAAAAGAATCTACATGGAATCCATACATCCAGGGTAGGGAAAGTTTAGTTGAGGACATTTCTATGTTTTATCAGCAATTTCATGAATATTCATGGCCATACAGGCCCAAAACTAGCTTCCTTTTGTTTTCTTGTTTCTTGCCACAAGGTGACATGCTTGTAGGTTTTCTACTGGTATGGTCTACTTATAGAGGGTACAACTCTCAAATATGGGGTGGATAAATTATATTTGGAGGGATTATTGATGGTCTAATAAATTTATCAATTAGATTTTCCATGATCATGAACCATCTAGTTGAACATAGAGCAAATTCTGCTACCTAGCATTCGAAAAGGTAATTGTTTTTCTTTAATTTCTCCTCACTTGGGCAGAGTTCTTGGAAAATTAAACTTGGTATATAATTTTAAAAACTTTATCTATCCCTCCATGTAATTCTAAAGGTGTTATTTATCCATTTCAAGGTCAAACAAAAGTCTTAAAGTCATCCAGTAAATCTATAATGTAGTTAAGCTTGCAAGGGTGAATTGTACGGTGCAAATAGAAGAAATTAGCTTCAAGTTTTCAATAAATTATTGTCTTGAGGGTTTTCATAATTTTTTCATGGATTAAAAGTATAATAATTAGATATTATTCAAGTTTTATGGCATAAACCCTATCTCCATGCTCTCAAGGTGCTTTAATGAGCTAGTTTAGCATTTTTGAGGAATTTTTTACATTTTTCAAGGTTTTTGAGGAAAAATTGATTCAATTTTCACCTCATTTCACTCATTAAAATATATCCAATTTATGATGGTGTGATGATGTTGAATCATGGTTTGTTTTTGTTCCCTTATCATGGTTTTATCATACCTTGAGGTGTTTATTCTCCACCTCTACTTCATTCACTTCATACCACTACCATGGTCTACCTTTTTTAACTATGTTTTCACATTCATTCCACCATTAATCATTTTTTTATCCATATATTCATGTCCTTACACTTTAATCACCCCTCTCCATGTCATACATCCTTTATCTATCTCCATAACCTAGTTTCATCATTAAGAAGCCAAGGTTGTTTATCACCATCAATGCATGGAAAAGGAAGTTGTTGGCCTATCAAGAATCAAAACATTGTCAAAAGGAGTCCTAAATCAAAAAATATCTCAATCAAATTATGGCTATGAGGTTCAATTAGTTTTGAAAAATGAGACACCTTCTTCAAGGTTTAGTGAAAATAAACATCCATGATATGAAAAAGAAGTCACCATAGGGCTAAGAAAGTCTATTTGGAATTTCAATTTGGACCCCCTAATATCAATATGATCACTTATATTAGTAATTTCTCATTTAGGGTAATGTCATAAATGTACAATGAGGGTTCAAGGTCAAATAAGATCTTCTTCAAGGAATAATGTGATCAAGAATCATAATCATGAAATGGATCATAATCAAGGAGGATAAATAAAATCATGAAAAAAGGGTTTTTAGGCCAATAAAGAGTCAATTATAGTCAAAGGAAAAGGACACCTACAATAGGCCCAAATAAATAAAAGAAAATCCTTGAAGACATTAATCATCAGGATACATCCACTTAAAATCTTTCAAATGGTGAGTACAAAGGTCTTATCAAGTGCAATCAAGGAGAATAAAAAAATAAAGTTAGGTTTAAACCCTCATTAAGATAAATATATAGTCCCCTATCCATACAAATAACTATCATACAGTCTTTTATAAGGATAGAGATAATCTATACATTTTAAGAAAGCATCATCACCTAAACCCTAAGGTATTATCAATGAAATATATTAAGGTGATGACATAGTTAAGTAAGAAGTGAGAAATTAAGAGTCAATTAAATTCAAAGGAAAATGCAACCTAAAACCAACAATCACAAAGGTTACCTATAGACCTGTACCCTTTAAGAAAGCCTAATAATAATGAGAATGATCTTAGGCCTATCTAGGAAGTCATATTTGAGTGGAAAAGAGGTGATACGAATTCGGTGAGAGTAATTCATTATGTTTCAAATAGGAAAAGGCATAAAAACTATTTTAGGGTTTCAAAAAAACACCCACATTCCACTCAAGAAAAAAAACCTTGTTATAGCCATGGTAGTAAAATTTGTTAAAAAACAAACCCTAACTCATGATAAAGAAGTAAACAAGGGTTTTGTATTTATTGGATATTTTATGAAATTTGAGGAGCATAGTGGCCTAATAATTTATAAGTATTAAAATGATCATTTTTAAGCCAATATCAACAAATATAGCCTTTTAAGACAACCTATAGGCCTATGCCTTGTAGGTTGACCATTTTGGCCTATACTTAGAGATCACCTATAGCCAAGTAGGTTTTGAATGTTTTAGGAGGCCTATTAAGGTATGTAAAAGGAGCATGACTTGATTATAAGTGACTTATTGGTGTTTTAAAAAAACATTAGCTTCTTAATGCTTTTATCATGTGTATCTTGATTTCAATGACTTAAATGAAAATACTAAGCTATAGTCATGCCATACATGGCTATAGTCATCTAATGAGTTTGGGTCCTTATAAGCATTGCTAAAAGCATGGAATATACAATGATTTTTAGGAGCACTAAGACTAATGATCAATCATGATAAAGAGTATAGGCACTTGACTAATACACCTTCATCTAAAACCCTAAATGTACCTATAGATATGTGTATTGTAGGGAAGCCTCATTGCATATGAGTTAGAATCTAGGAGCTATCAAGAAAGCCAATTTTGATTGAAAAGGAGATAATAAATTTGAGAGATATAGGTTATTAAGGTAAATAAGGAAGAGGGGGATTTTCAAGTTTTAAGAAAATCTATAACTCTAAAGGTATCCTACAACCAAGCTTATAGTCATCTACAGCTAGTAAGGGTTATCAAGAAAGCCAAGTAGGGTTTTAAGGCAAGGAGAAATGATCAAGTGACACATAAAGATGAGTTGAGTGGTGATAAAGTATGGAGGGAAATCATAATATCTCCTAGGAACTCATTCACCTATAACTTTCACATTTTTTGACCTACAATCACTTCAAGAATCAATATGCAACCTTATAAGTTATTTCTTTTCCAAGGCAATGTGAAGGTTCATATGCAAAGATTGGTATTTTACAATTGTATGATATAGTTAAAAGTTTCATATGAATTTATTAGTATGGATATAAGGAAAATGGCCTCAATCATAGGCTAAGTAAGGTTTTAAAATTGAGATGGTACCCTACAACCATACTTAGTAATGACAAACTTGTGGTCATACACTAGTTTTTTTCTAATGCTAACAATAGCAAGGGTAGACAATGACTTACAAGGTTGTTAAATATTAAATGTATGAAGAGTTTTAGGAGGTAAATAATTAAAATATCATTAGGATATAAATGAAGGACAGTCTAAGACCACCTATAAGTCAAACCCTACGGGCATGTATAGAAATATACCTAGTTGAGGGCCTAATGCTTGGGTTTGATTTCAAACTACTTTGAATTAAATGTGTAAAATATTTATTTTTATATAAATAGATTAAAACACATTTTTAATATTTTATTATCACCATAAAATCTCAAACTTGATCAATATCCATCTTTGAAAGTGAAAATCAGTCCTTTTAATGCCTAATTGCCTTGTTTGGAGGTCTTATCATGCTTGAAAATAGGGGTAGAGGTTGTTTCCAAGATATTTGAGATACTATTGATATTAATGAAGATTTTTTTGAAATTTATAGCCTCTAAATCCATGAAATACACCTTTAAAACACCAAAACTCAGTCAAAAATGTAGATAGTCCATGCACAAAGACATTTTTGGTTGAAATTAAAGATTTTAGGAGCTATAGGTGGAGTTTAGACCTAAAATTTTTTGCACAATGTCATCATTATCTGGGTAAATATTTTAAAAAATTTAATATCCATTTTAAAATTTCACATATTCATTTTTTTGTCTCAGACCTCAACATATTTGTTTGAGGTCACCATTAGAGCATGCTTCATCCTGGAGTGCCTTAAAAGCTTCTAGTTCCAAGTAAATGATTTATAAGAATTGGATGATGTTTTTAAAAAATAATAATACCTATATAGAGTGTTAAAAATTCAAATTTCATGTGAACCATTCTCATACAGGCTTATGCAAGTAAATAGGCACTTAGGCCAAAAAGGCATTTTTGGACTTTTCATGACAAACTAACTTTAAAAGTGTTTTTATAGAATGGTAAAGGTAATATAATGATTTTTTCATGATTTTTTAAGCTTATAATGAGATATTTTCATTTTAGTGAAGTTTTCTTACTTTTTGCAGTTTTAGGCCCCCTTCCAAACTACCTGTTCAGATGCTTGTTTTGTTCACCACATGTGGAGTTGGGATGAAATAACTTAGTATGTTTTGAGTAACCCTATTTAATTATAATTAATGAAAAAATTATATAATTTTATGTGATTTTCTTTATGAATAATGTCTAAGAGTGTAGGCAGCCTAGAATGTAGTCAATTCTCCATAGACAAATTTCATTCATGTGGTAACTTTTCATATCTTTTGCATGGGATCCAAATATTTTTAGGGATGTCATAGGGGTAAAATTTATATGAATATATGGAATTTTCTGGACATTTTTATGTCTTTACCTCATGAATCATCAGTTTAAATTTCTAACTTCAGAACCTTCCTAAGCACCTTAAAAAACTAGTTTTGAGAAAAATGGATTTTCTTGCCATGAAATCACCATGGCTCAACCTAAACCCTTTTAAAAAACAAATTAATCTTTGATATTATTAAATAAATTTAAATTTAATGCATGGATCTATAAATTTGAGGGCATAAATAATGTTTTTTGTGGAAAAAAGTGTCTAAAATAAAGTACAATGTAATTTAATAGAATATAATCATTGGAGCTTGAAATTATAAATTTTTATTCATATTAAAATATTTATTTTATCATAAATAATAATTTAAGTGTCCTTACCATCTCAATAAAAATGGCTAATTTGTTAGAATTCTAAATATAATTAGCCTAGTCAAGCTTGTTGACGAATTGGTGAAGTTTTTCTTGTCAAAATCATAATTTTGGTGATGAATAATTGTTTTTCAAGTGTAATTTGTTGTTTTTTAAAGTTTCATGGCTTATTTTTAACGTTTTATGGTGTCCAAGTTTGCAAAATTGACCTTTTTGACTCAACTAGTCCAATTAGCCTAGTTGTTCAAAAGGCTAGATATAATTTGGCATTGGATCACTGTTCAAGGAGTTCCATCTAAGTTTCTACACCAATTTTATACATTCATGCAATTATCACTCTTCAAAGGTGATTTCATATAATTTAGAGTTGATTGGTCTTGAGTTTCATTTAACTTGTCAAAGCTTGCCACATACATTCTTGGTTTTCATGTAAAGGAGGGATTTCTCTTGTTTTAACTCAACTTTCAAACATATCAAGTGGAGATTCTATTTTAATATTGGCATAACATTCCATGCAAAGGATTTTTTACTTCTCAAACTTGGGCCCACCTCATCCCTTCTATGCCAACCTTGGATTCATGCATGTTTGGTGATTTTTTGGGAATGTAATGTTTATTATAAATATTAACATTTTCATGGGCCCACCATATTCCTATGCCAAGTTTGGAGAGGCATGTAATTTTTGTAAAGGGAGAAGCTTTTATTGAATATTTTAAATATTGTAAAGGGATTTAGATCTTGTGTTAATCAACCAAGACTAATATTTATCTCCTGGGAACTCCACTTATGGCTCTTTTAGGTTTTGAAGCATATTTATTGGCTTAATCAAACTATTTTTTAAAAATTCCTGGATTGAAGAGAAATTGTAATCTAGACCATACATAAATAAAGAATATTATGTTTTTAGCTAGGTTTTGATAAAATAATAGTATGTTTTTTGATTGTGCATCAGCATATAAGTGAGATTTATCTCCTTTTAACATCTCCCTTCCTTACCTATCTCTCTCTATCTCACCTTCTATAGGTCATTTGAAGAGGTTTTCAACCCTTCATCTGAAATATTTATGCTTAAGGATAAAAATAGGGATTTTTATTAATTATGTGTTCATTTATTTTAGTAACTTTAAAGAATATAAATAATTTAGGTGCACCACCCCTATAATTAGGATTTCCTTTCAGTTTCTCTTACCATTTTCATCTAAGAAATCATAGTTGTCAAATTTATTGAAAAATCTTAAGGGAACCAACCCTCTCTATAGGTTATTCTTAGCATAGAGTCACCCACACTTTGAGAAGTTCCCATGGTATCAATTAGAGAGAAGGTGTGCTTGCACATCTTCAAGCAAGGTGCACTCTAGAGTGATAACAAGAACTCCATAACATAATGGGGTATCTAAAAGGATGAACAAAACAATAATGGAACATGATAGGAGCATGAAGTTACATGTACGGTTGACTTTATAATTTTGGGTGGAAGTAGTTACCATGGTAATATATCTGATTAATAGAGGACCTTTTATGCCTTTAGATGGAGGCATTCTTGAACAAGATTAGTCTAGTAAGAGTGTTGATTATTCTTTTCTTAGAGTCTTTTTATGTGAAGATTTTTCTCTCATCAAGAAAGAGGATAGGACCAAGTTAGAGGCTAAATCAGATAAATACACATTTTTTGGATATGGTGAGGATGACTTTGGTTTCCATTTATGGAGCATTAAATTTAAGAAAATATTTTGGTCGATAGATGTAGTCTTTAATGAAAAGGTCATGTATAAGGATCATTTTTAAGAATAGGAACAAAAATATAAATATTACATAGTATTGGATGACATTGCATATGATAAAGTATCTAATGAATTAGTTCAGGAACCTTCTACACAAGGACCCCAAAATCCTATGGTAATAAGGTCTTCAAGGGTGAGAAAATCTCTTAAACCTTTTTATCCTTATTTTAATTTTTTGTTACTCACTAAAAATGGAGAAATAGAGTGTTATGAGGAAGTAATGTAGGTAGATGCCAAGATGAAATTATAACAAGCCATGGATGAGGAGCATATATCTATCATGGAGAACCAAACATGGGATTTGGTAAGTCTACCCAAGGGTAAGAGTGCATTTCCAAAAAAGTGGATCTTTAGAATAAAAGAAGAGGATGAAGGGATGAAGAGGTATAAGGATAGGATGGTGGTCAAGGGGTTTGCATTTAAATTAGGTATTGATTTTGATGAGATTTTCTCTCCTCTTGTAAAAATGATTTCTATTAGGATTATTTTTGATTTAGTTGTAGTTAAGGATTTTCACTTGGAACAATTAGATGTGAAAACTAATTTTCTTCATGGTGATTTGGATGAGAGTTGTATGTGAAGTAACTAAAAGGATATGAGGTCAAAAGGAAGGTAAGCTTTGTGTGTAGACTAAAGAATATCTTGTATGGTTTGAAATAAGTTCCACATCAATGGTATAAGAAATTTGATTATTTTATGTTGGAATAAGAATATCAAAGGTGTAATTTGACCATTGCATGTACATCAAATTTTTTGATGATGGTTCCTTTAATATTTTATGCTTGTATGTGGATGACATGTTAGTTTCAAGAAAGAACATACAGCACATTCATATGCTCAAAAAATAACTTAGTGACTCCTTTTCTATGAAGGATTTGGGTAAAACAAAGAAAATCCTTGGTATAAGGATTACTCATGATAGGGAAAGGAAGTTGGTTTTATCCCAATTAGAGTATGTGAATAAAGTCTTGGAAAGGTTTAGTATGTTAGATGCTAAATCTATTTGTAATCCTTTGGTAGGATGTGATGTCCCTTTCTTAGGGGCTCCTTTTCTTCTACAAAAGCTCTGATACCACTGTGATGTCCCTTTCTTAGGGGCTCCTTTTCTTCTGCAAAAGCTCTGATACCACTGTAATATCCCTTCGAATATCAAAACAAAAGCTCCGAATTGCTTATCTAAATTTCTACAAAATATCTTCAAATAGATAAATAAATCACAGTATAAATTCTTATTTATTTGCTCATAAGCTTACAATAGAGATCCTCTGTCAAGTATACAAAGAATATTGAAAGTATGGCCTTAATAGCCTGAATATTCTGCAAACTGGTCTAAATTTGGTATGTCTCGGCCTGCTGTGTAAAAAACACAGTCACCGACATCAGTTATACTACCGTCATCGGTCGACCTGTAGTCGTTAACTTGCCGACGTCGATAATATGTTGACCGATGTCGGTCTCTGTAGGTCCCTGTTCGCCGATGTCGGTGCCTAAACTTTCTGTAGGTATGTACGAATTTTCACGGATCTATACGGAAGTTGTATGGCCGCTGATATCACACAACCTGTATGCTTGATCTTGATCTATAGAATTATGGGCTAATACAAAGATCTATATCTAGATAATTCTTGAATCAAAAACCCAAAATAATGAAATACCTGTAAACCCTTGTGATAGCTTCTATGTGAAGTTATCTCTCAAACTTGTAAACACCTGTGATAACTTCTGTATGAAGTTATCTCTCAATTTGGCAATAGATCAGTTGATCTTTCACAACCTCTAAATCACACACAATGAAGAGTTGATGTTCTTCAATGCAAATGGAATCCTGGAACCCTTGGCTCAGTCTTCACAAAAGAATTTCTTAACAAGAATCAATATCAAATAATAAACATGAATACAAACTCTCTCCCATGAGAGATCCTTATACCCCTCCAAAGGTGTGCTTGCTAAAATTAGATTTCCTTAAATTAGACTTAGGGCTTCCTTAAATTAGAACTAGGGTCTTAAAATTAGACCAATTCTTAAATTAGAACTAGGGTCTTAAAATTAGACCAATTCTTAAATTAGAACTAGGGTCTTAAAATTAGACCAATTCTTAAATTAGAATTAGGATCCTAAAATTAGACCCAATAATTAATAATTAATTAAAATTGAACCAAATAATTAATATTTGATTAAATCAATCAAATATTAATATCTCCCTTAATTCATGTCCGAAAGACCCCAAACGGAAGCCAAGCCTAGCTCCATCAAGACCCTCTATCCATCTCATCAGCCTACGAGGGTCGCATAATATGCTAATCATCTACTCTGCACATGTCAACTAAAAAGGGGACATGACAATCTGCCCCTCCTGAAATTGCTTACCCTGAAGCAATCGCTGAATGATAGACCAATCAATCCACCTGGATCCCAAATGAAGTCTCGATCTACAGTGCTGTCAACCAACACAAACCCCAGGCCCTACCCATCACCACTCTCATCCAATGGCGTCACATCACCTTTGTCTCCTGTACACATATCGTCATCAACATGTGACCCACCAGTAAAAGAAAGCTGAGACTCTACCACATGTGCTAACTCTTGAACTGAACTCACCTCAAGACAAAGCTCGTCCTCATATCTCTCCTGTGTTGGTGCCAATGTGCACTTGTCATCGCACTCTATCATGTCATGTAGTATAGGCATCTCCATATGATGAAAAAACATATGTTTGAAGCTGCTGCCCTGTATTGCCTTAAGAATATGTGTTTTCCCATCAACCTCAAAATGAACCTCCATGTCTTTGAGATGAAGAGTAACTTCCTCAAATGAATGAAGCCACTTCATACCCAAGACTAATTCTATGTCCCTCATGTTCACTACATAATAATTAGCCTTGAACTCATAGTTGTTCAAGCGCAATGGGAGGTCTCTAATCATACGCTCACACCTAAGAGTGTGACCATCAGCTACCTTAACTCTAATGCCCTCAAAATCTTTGGTAGTGAGTCCATGCTTCTCCACAAATCTAGCATCTATGAAATTATGTATGGCTCCTGTATCAGGAAGGGTGGTGACCTTCTGCCCTACCAAAACTCCATAGAGTCTGAATGACTCATCTGACTGAATGTTGGATAGGCATGCCTCCTGTATATGAAGCTCTAAATCTGCCTCTGCCTTAGGCTCTGAAGCCTCTGCCTCCTTAGAACTATCCTACTGTTCGGAATCTTCTGATTCCGCATCCTCATAATACGCCCACATCACACGATTTGCTTTGCCCTTAGGCCTCAAAGGGCAATCATGATGGATATCATATGGACCTTTGCAGTAGAAGCAAAGCTTTTTCCTGCGTAGATCATTAAGTGCCTCAAGATCCAAAGGTGGTGCTACTAGATTGGCCTTTGAATCATTTTTAACCCCAGATTTATCTATGTTAAAATCCAGTCTCCTTGAATCCCCATTGGAGTGCTTATGGTCTCTAGATGAAGAAGTACCTCTGGAGTTAAATTTATTGGATGGTGCTGCCATCTCCATATTACACGCCTTCGTCATAGCTACCTGTAATGAAGGAGGATCAAAGCCTTTGATCCAACCTCTCAATGGTTCTATCAATCCCTCCATGAAGAGTACTACAAGTCACCTCTCTGAAATGTCAGGAACCATAACTGATAACTTTTGGAAGTCACCAATGTATGCCTCTAGACTCCCACTCTGGTGCAGCTGAGCTAACTCTCTAAAATAGGACTCTGGATCCCTCCTATCAAAACGCTCTACCAGCCTATCCACAAACTCCTGATATGATGTGATCCAATTATGATGGAGTGTCACCATCTCGTGGTGCCACTAATCGTGAGCTACTCCCTCAAGATGTAGTGTCGCATATCTAATAGCATCTTCCTCACCCATCGGTCACAATGTGAGAAATGTATCTAGCTTACTAATCCAAGCCTATGTTGTGACCTTACCACTCCCGTCAAACATCGCGAGTGTGAGCCTGCTCGTAGCATGCTTTAGATCATTATTCTGGGGTCTTGGTCTCCCATTCTATCGACCTCGGTAATGTTCTTTCCTTTGTGTGAGGAATCGGTCAAAAGTAATCATCTCCCTGACCATAGGTGGTAATGACTCCCACTCTTCAGTCGCTGCCCTAAGGGTGTCTGTAAATGCCTCCTCATGCTCCTCACCTGCTATTACCTCCTCTGCCTCCTGTCTCACAAAGATAGGCCTAGTAGGCCTATTAGCTGTATGAGAAATAGTCCCATGGCCCCTCTTTGATCTTGCATCACTCTTGACATCTTCAAGGTGTGGAGAATGTCTCCTCGGAGTACCCATTCTCGACAATGCTGCTGCCAACTACTGTAATACTTGGTTATTATGCCTTTGCCCTTCTCGTAGTTCTCTAAGAGTAAGTAGAACCTCTACATCATCTTGATCTCTAAGATAGTGAGGAATACGGGCCCGGTCAATGTCGTCACCCATGTCTTTCGGCTGTTGTCCTAAAACTTGAGTGCCTTCAAGCAAAGCTCTACTGCATGTGTTATACCTGTGTGGTCCCAACTCTTGTGGCTGCTTAAGATCTATAAACCCTCAGGATGGTAGGATTTAGCTCTGATACCACTGTGATGTCCCTTTCTTAGGGGCTCCTTTTCTTCTGCAAAAGCTCTGATACCACTGTGATGTCCCTTTCTTAGGGGCTCCTTTTCTTTTGCAAAAGCTCTGATACCACTGTAATATCCCTTCGAATATCAAAACAAAAGCTCCAAATTGCTTATCTAAATTTCTAAAAAATATCTTCAAATAGATAAATAAATCACAGTATAAATTCTTATTTATTTGCTCATAAGCTTACAATAGAGATCCTCTGTCAAGTATACAAAGAATATTGAAAGTACGGCCTTAATAGCCTGAATATTCCACAAACTGGTCTAAATTTGGTACGTCTCAACCTGCTGTGTAAAAAACACAGTCACCGACGTCGGTTATACTGCCGTCGTCGGTCGACCTGTAGTCGTTAACTTGCCGACATCGATAATATGTTGACTGACGTCGGTCTCTATAGGTCCCTGTTCACCGATGTCGGTGCCTGAACTTTCTATAGGTGCATACAAATTTTCACGGATCTGTATGGAAGTCGTACAGCTGCTGATATCGCATAACCTGTATGCTTGATCCTGATCTGTAAAATTATGGGCTAATACAAAGATCTATATCTGGATAATTCTTGAATCAAAAACCCAAAATAATGAAATACATGTAAACCCTTGTGATAGCTTCTATGTGAAGTTATCTCTCAAACTTGTAAACACCTGTGATAACTTTTGTATGAAGTTATCTCTCAATTTGGCAATAGATCAGCTGATCTTTCACAACCTCTGAATTGCACACAATGAAGATTTGACATTCTTCAATGTAAATGGAATCCTGGAACCCTTGGCTCAGTCTTCACAGAAGAATTTCTTAACAAGAATCAATATCAAATAATAAACATGAATACAAACTCTCTCCCATGAGAGATCCTTATACCCCTCCAAAGGTGTGCTTGCTAAAATTAGATTTCCTTAAATTAGACTTAGGGCTTCCTTAAATTAGAACTAGGGTCTTAAAATTAGACCAATTCTTAAATTAGAACTAGGGTCTTAAAATTAGACCAATTCTTAAATTAGAACTAGGGTCTTAAAATTAGACCAATTCTTAAATTAGAATTAGGATCCTAAAATTAGACCCAATAATTAATAATTAATTAAAATTGGACCAAATAATTAATATTTGATTAAATCAATCAAATATTAATATCTCCCTTAATTCATGTCCGAAAGACCCCAAACGAAAGCCAAGCCCAGCTCCATCAAGACCCTCTATCCATCTCATCAGCCTACGAGGGTCGCATAATAGGCTAATCATCTACTCTGCACATGTCAACTAAAAAGGGGACATGACATAGGACACTTTAGATTATCAAAAGATTAGTGTCCCAAGATAGAAGCTAAAAAGATTGAGATGTCCAAGGTACCTTAATTATTAGTAGATGGTAGCTTGATGTATGCCATGGTTTGTACTAATCTAGATATTTCAAAATTAGTGGGAGTTGTGATCAGGTATATGAGTGATCTTAGTTATGAGCATTGGCAAGCAGTGAAATGGATTCTTTGATATTTGGGAGGAACCATGGATTTTGTATTATGTTATGGTGAATCATATACCACTTTGTATGGTTATGTGGACTTAGATATGGTAGGGGATATTGATAGTAGAAGTATGATAGGTTATATATTTATTGTTGGAGATACAATGGTTAGTTGGATTTCCAAAATATAGAAGGTTATGGCTTTGTCAACCACAAAGGTATATTATGTTGATTATAAAAAGAATAGAAAGGAGATGATCTAGTTATATTAGTTTTTTTAAGATTTAGGGCATGAGAAAGAATTTGGAAGACTACACAGTGATAGTCAGAGTGCTATTCATTTGGAAAAGAACTCTTCTTTCCAATTGAGGATGAAACACATTCAGTTACATTATCACTTCATCACGACAACTTTGGAGGAGAACTTGGTGAAGCTAGAGAAGATTCATATTATCGATAATCCTATGGATATGATGAATAAGGTGGTTACATTAGATAAATTGAGACTATGTTTATATTTGTTTGGACTTAGTGGTCATGGAGCAGAGATAGATTATGTTTAGGAGAAATAGTTTCCAAGTGGGAGATTGTTGAGTGTGGAGCCCTTTAAGTCTATCACATGACCATGATGGTATATTTTTGAGGACTAGAGAGCTTCAAGGATGTGGGGAGTTCATTTTTCATTTACTCCTCATGTGTGTGAATATTTTTAAATACATGTTTAATAATTTTCATGTTGACTTCCATGTTTATTGGAAGTGAGATTGATTTCCTTATTTTATAGGGAATTAATTGTTTATCTAATAATTTCCATATGATTAGAATTATTAAATGTTCTTTTTAATAATTTATATGATGTATTATGCAAGTGGGGTGGACTTTCTCATTACTAAGAGTTGGTTATTATCTCTTTGTATTGGAAGTTATGCTATTTGGAGGAGAATGGTGTGTTCCTTCTCAATGGAGATTGAAGATAAGATTTATTAGGTGGTAATGGCATGTTTCCTATGTGGATAAGGCTTATCTTGATGAGGATGGTGAGTTCTTCCTTGGGGGATGGATTTCTACATCATTTGTTATATATATATAGGGTGTGGTGTGACCTTTTAGAGGTTGTTGATGATTTTATTTGTAGGTGTGGTTTTTTAGAGATAGATTAAAAGTGTATATGTTTTACAAAGTGTAGGTGTTCATTTACAAGGTGTGGTATATCATCTTGTGAGATACAATATTGTGTAGGTGCAAGTGAAAGTGTAGGCTTTTATGCATCATTTTCCATAGGAGATTTTTCTATCTTTATGAGAGTTCATTGTAATCTTGTTTTAGATTACTATCTTATTTTAGGACTTTCTTGGTGGATGTATCCCACATTGGGTGAACAATGGTATATCTGTGTTATGTATTATTTCTAGTTTTTTTAATTTTCTCCATCTATAAAAAATTAACTATGATTTAAGGAACTGATTCCATGATGCATTTGGTGCATAGTAAAATGTAATTTTACACATTTAAAATCTAGTTTATGTGTTTTATATTTAAATATTTTATGGTGGATTAAATCTAGTTTGAATTCACTTAATTCCTAATAGAGAGAGTGGATGAAAGATCATTTTGTGTGCATCACCAACCTTTAGTATGGGATTAATTCATGTAAATACTTTACCCTTTTCATCCTAATAGAGTTAAGTCTTATATAAAGATATCAAAATGACAAATTAGGGGAGCTATCCCCATAGAATATAGAGGTTTAACATAAAAAAATAGGTGACCCATAGCCTATAGGCCACTCCCATGTTAGGCTAGGTTTGAGGTATACATGAGCAATATTTTCCTCAGCAAGGGGGAAACCTAGACACATAACATAGCCTCAAGTAATACAACTTATATTGATTTGATGTCCATCCCTTCAACCATATCTCTATCCATCTTAACCATCAATGCACTTATCACCCAAATTATTGCTTCTTCTACCTAATTGGGTTTGCCTCTACCTTCTTTAACTCCAATCTCCATAACCACATTAGTAACATATAAGAGGGATCTAAGAAAGTAACCATTCTTTGGTGTATACCTAATGCCATAATTTGGAAATATAGACTGGTCCAAAATAATTTTGCCTTCAATGACCAATCCTTCCTCTAAAACTGAACCTAATCCTAAAGAGTATGTATAAGTATAAGCTCAACCATAAGATCCTTTGAAACTCACTCTTTTAGACTAGGATAAGGAATTAGGATATTTGACCTCTAATAATACCAATATAAAGATCACTAAGCATCCAATATTAAACTCATTTATTGACAAGGCTATAACATCAATCTAATAGGTCTAAAAGAGGAAGATTGAGGACATTTCTAGTAGGAGTTTTATCTTAGATGAAATGGAAGAGGTTTATTCCCTTTTAAAGAGGAAGAACACAAAGAAGGGTCAGTCCCCATACATTAAGGACATTAAGTCCTCTATGGAGACCCATAATAAGGAAATCTTATCTATACGTGAGAGAATGGATTTGTCTAGACAAGATCTAGAAGAAGAGTTAGAAAATCTTAGATAGAATAAAAAATTGATTTGAGTTCCCCATGGTATAGAATAAGATGTGAAAAATGTAACACTTAGTCTATATGATATTTTGGATTCAATTCATTATTTTAGAGTCAACCTAGAAGCCCATGTAAATTCAATATCCAAATTATCCAAGCTTCTTAGGAAGGATGAGAATAAGTTGAATTTCATGGTATTGTGTACCCCCAATAAGGTATTTAGCCACATAGACCTTATGACCCCTATGGAGGCATAAAATACATTGAATATAGGTATAATAAGAACATAAGAGGCATGAGATTAGATAGTATATTCTGAAGCTCTATTAAATAAACTTTCTAAATAAGAGAAGCAAGTAGAGGTGATTTTTGACTAAGCTTGAATTGACAGCAATATGAAACAATAGAGGAAAACTAGTAACTCGAGCTACATTTGACCACATGATTTAGTAACTATCATATGGATTCAAATGAAGTCTTAAAGGAATAAGTTTAGAGAACATTGAATCCAAGTAGAGATCATTAAGTAAAAAGGCAATGGATGTATAAGTATTCTATGTTGGCTTTAGAGACACTAAGATAGAACATACTATACTAGTGGAACAAATAGGTAGGATGACTAGGCCATATATTTTGGACATAAACATAATTTTCACACATCATGTTAAGGCATATAATTACTATCAAGATTTGAATGCCAAGATTAAATTAGAATCACTACCATCTACTAGTTCTAATCCATAAACCCACCTACAGTGTCAATAATAACATCTACATCAACGTTGCCTCATATTTTGGCTCTAATTGTAACTCTACTTTAATCAATTAGTGTATCATCAAGCACAAATATAGTTATCACATCATCAAGCATGAACACAACTGTAGTTCCAATGATAATTTTGAGAAAAATCAAGCAAGAGTCAATTTACCTCAAAGATAAAGGCTATTTTTGGACAATTTTACATGTAGAAGTTATAGTCCTAGTTGTGTCCATGTTATAACTAACTAAATCATTTTTTGTCAACATGTACATGTTGCATGTCTAAATTATCTATAAGTTATGAGATATAATTGAGACTTATCATATATTATTTTAATATGTAGTCAAAATTTTCATAAATTGGAGGATGAGGTGAACCCTTCCTCAATCTCTTTATATACATGTAGAACCCTCTTTTCAAAGGGTCAATTTTTTTGATGAGTATACACAAAGATATTACGAAAATAATTATCATTCCAATGAGTTTGTTATTTCTTATTCCCTCTATATGTTAACGGATTTGAATTTTATTTGTATGTATTGATTCAATAATTTAGAAGTGTGATAATGCTATGAATGAATTTGATTATTTTATTTATGAATACTAGTCTTAGATTTGCAACATAAATTAAGAATTGATAGGTTTCATTTATTTACACAGTTAGTATTGCCATTCAATTTTGAACCCTTATAGAGGTATTTTAAGCCTTCTCTAAATTTATTGGAACATGGGATTACCCCTAGACCTGTGCATTTTCTATGTTAGGGGTCAACCTCTAGATTGAAGGGCTAGCTCCCTAGATATGTCTATTGAAGCTCATCACCTATACTAATAACATGTTGAGATGAAAAGGTAGAAATAAAACATGAATGAAACCTATATTAATGAGGTTATGCACAATGTTAATTTAAACTAGAATACCATGTACTTTCACTATGAAAGATTATTCACAAAAATGACTTCAACATCCAAGGTTTCTCTAACAAAAGTATTTGAACATGAAGGTGGTATGCAAATGCATTTATCAAGATGAATGAATATGAGGCCTGATTGTAGACATTATTAGTCTTACTCACACTTAAATACATATAATAACACTAGCTACACTTTATGTGACATGTTAGAGATCAAACTACTTACAAAAAACATGAAAGATTAAGGTGAACACAAGGATAGATAGTTTTCACTTGCCATTCAATTATGCACTAATTCACAAACTTAGATAATAATTTTAAAAATATATATATATATTTTTAAAAAAATTATTCAAATATAAAAATATTACTCAATCCATCAAGTCTTCACCATACTAGATGTGGATTCATTTACAAAGCTAAAAGTGGCTACTTGTATAGAGAATGGTGAAGAGAGACAAAGAAAGGGGCATATTAGAAAAAGATTGACAAGTGTAGATTTGAGCTGAAATACAAAAGGTAGTTATGAGATATTCCAAATATACTTATAATTACATGTGTATCACTTTTTAATATGGACCAACCTTCCAAGTGGTATAAGGGTTAAAACTTGGCTTGACACCTTAACTAGCCTCTTGAAAACTACCATTCATTGTATGAAAGGAGTGAAAAATTGAATTTTAAATATTTAATTCACCATAAAATTATCTCAAAAAACTCATTTAACACATATTATACCTTAATAAACTCCTTTGATCTAAAATTCCATCATTCATGTGCATAGGTGTCTTGAGACTCTTCATTTCCCATGCCTAGTGCAGTCTAAGTGGACTAAAACTCAAGTTAATATTATTAAAGTCATCCTATCTAGATTAATGGTATTAAAATATGTTATTAGGTCTTAAAAAAACCATTTTGGTTCTTGTAACAACTCCCAATAACTCATTTTTCTCCTCAAGCCCTCAATAGGCCTAGTTTTTAAGTAGCCCTAAAAACCTATAAACCTCCTTGTTTAGGGTGTTTTATATATATTATTGAAAAAATATTATAAAATTATATGATACAATATATCCTTATAGCTCCATGTAAAATTTCATGTCTTGATTCTGAGTGGAACTCGATATTTTATGCCTTTCTCTCTATTCAATTAGGCCTCTTTGCCTAAATCCCTATTTTATTACTCCAAACTTATACCACACATTTTAAATCACCAAAAATAATTTTATTAAATTTTCATATTATATCACCAACCTCCACATCAATTTTGAGGTCTTGAGACCCTATGTAAGTATGCAAACCATGAAATGACCTAGCCACCTAGTCTCATTTTGAGTGTGTTTGAGAGTGCCTTGGAAAATGAGACTTGTTTGACCACCTAAAGAATCTCCTATGAAAATTTTTGGGAATTAATATTTATGAAACATACCAAATTAAATCATCTAATGATTGGTAATTTCTCCCCTTCTCATAACACTTTTAAAACACCAAAAGGCACATAAAACAAGGCATTTATGATAGTCTGTATAGGTGACATCAGCATCAAAGTACATTATTATAACCTCCATGGAGTCTTATATAACATCCAAGAGGTTTAAGGATAAAATTTTAGAATTAGATGTCGTTTAGAGGTCTTTTTTCCTTGATTGTTCACCATCAAGGTTTTAGAAGGGTTTTGGACCTATTTGGGTCTTAACAATTGTTCATAAAGAATGAACCACCAATTTACCTCATTTCACTTGTAAGAGATTCTTTACTGACCTCATCACCTATCCCAAATGTCTCAAATTCCCATTTAAAGTGTGAGAGATGGTATGAACATATGAAGTTGCTCTTAGGTGGCATGTTTAACTCTCTTGAACTCAAGAAGGATTAAAATTAGGTTTTAGGCCTCAAAACTCATTATTTTTATTGGTAAAGGCTAATACACATCCAATGCAACCTTAATCATGACTATATATGCTTTGGTAGTGACCATTACTCCTCAGTATGCATTTAGTGCACTATTTAGGGTATTTGGGGTTTAGGCATGTGTCTTTTTTACTAGTCCTCTAGGGTATTTAGTTTCAAACCTGAGATTTGGTGCCACCTAAAATTTTATTAAAACATATTATATGTATATATATTTCCACTAGTACCCTCCATATTATTTGACATACTTGTTTATGCTTTGTCCAAATAGACACCTTAGTCTCAAGATTGCCCCTTACTAATGGAGTGGGCAAGGTTTGAGACAAAAAAGGGTATGTATGTTATTGGTATGGCCTTGAAATGACCATTAACATATTTTATAACTCATAACCACCATTTTCACCCAATCACAAAGTGTGATTGTGCCTATAAAACTCTCAACACATTAGTCTCTCTCATGACTAGACGCTAAGATCTAACTATGTGTGTCCTTCCATAGATCTAGACTAAATTTTTGACTTATTCACCTTTATAATTAGGATTGAGTGGTTCAAATAATATTTTTATTACATTTTATAAACCATTGTCAAAGTATCTTCACCTTTTTAGACATATTCATAGTCTTTTACCATTCTCAATCAAGCAAAACCTCAAATTGTAGTTTGTTTTCAACTGTGTATGGGGTTTGTAAGTCAAGTTGATAAAATTTATTCATGTTTCATTGGTATTAAAATTAAATTATGAATTTTTTGTGTCAAAATAATTTATACCTTATATTCCTCTATAACATCTATATTCTTCCCTTTATGCCTAAGGCCAACTTGATTTATTAGCCACTTGTAGGTGCCTATTAGGATACTTGACTACATTCTCTATTTTTAAGAATTTACTTCTACATAAGAACTTCCTTAAATAGTTCCTAAATATTAATTAAATTCCCAATCAGGTTCTCATCATCTCTCAATACCTCTTCCCCCTCTTCAATTTTTAAAATGGACTAGTCTTTCAAATAAGCCTATAGGTGGCCTTTAAGGTGATCAAGACTATATTTTTACTTATATTATATCACCCTCATATAAATATACCTATATGACTCTTATATTTTATTTGATAATATAATTTAGTTTTATAACACCCTTTAAACATCTCTTCTCCTTTATTATATGCATTTTAATGCACACCTTTTAAGACATCATTGTAGGTGCTCATTAGGACTACATTTGAGCATACAATCTTGAACTTAGTACTTAAAAATTTGTCATGATCTTTAAATACATAATCCTCATGGAATATTAATTATCACTATCACACAAGATTTATTTTCCACTTTATGGAATTTTTAACCTTCTTGTATTTATCTTCTTGGTCCATTATCCTATAGGTGATTGTTATACTATCAACTCAATTTATTAGCCATATTTGACTCTCTAATACACTTAGATGATTTCATATAATATATTGAGTAGTTTCATCTTGTATCATAGTAAAGTTTCCATTTTTTAACTTATTCTTAGTGTTTATTTGATATTAACTTAGTCTAAAATGAGGACCTACATGCTTAGGTCTTATAGGTTTCATTTGCTTGTTTTAGGGATAAAAGCCACTTATTAACTTAGATTATTTCCACTTTGTCAAACCATGACACTTACTTTATCATTACTCAAATGGTATATAGAGTTTATGACTTTCTAAAAATGCCTCCTATCAAATTCTATTCACCCTATAGTTTGTATAGACCTATAGGTACCCCTTTATATGCAAGGTCTATGTGTAGATAATTAGATATTTTATCCAATTGGAATCACTATATGATGGAAGAGGCAATCATAGACATATGAATGTATGATGATATGTATCAAGTCTTTTCCATAGCTCTGATCTTCTCCCATCTAATTTTATAGTTCATACAACTACATATGAAATAAATACCTATGACTTCTCATTGAAAGGAGTCAATTTGGGCTCTTATCATCATCTCTCCATGATTTCAATCATAAACTATCATCTCAAATTTTTTTACTATGACATATTACTAAGATTTTATCAAAAATTAGCAATCAAACTTTTAGTAGACTTTTTAGACCTTGATAATGTTTCCAAAGAGGAAACACTAGAAGAATGCAATAAGGAAGACATTCCAAGAGATCTTGCATGAAATACATGAAAATTAGTGATATTACATGAGTTATGAACCATTATAAACTTTTTGAGATGACAAAAATCTAAGGAAAGACAAAACTTGTAATGGGATTGACTAGAACACCTATACATCAAAACCACTTTTCCTCCAAAAGAAGACACTTCATTGATATGAGTTGACTCACGAAACCAACATTAAAATTATATATTTTTTATCTATAATCACATATACAAAACATTTCTCTCCATCAATTTTTTAAGTGGAGAAACAAATGAAAGAATAGACCTCTCTCTGATGGATATGCCATAGTGATATGTTATCACTCATAACAATTGTTCATAAAGTATAAGCCTAAAATATGAAAACCAATCCCACTAATTTAAAGCTTACTAGGACCCATAAAAATTTCCAAATTTTAATATCCCAACTCGCTCTTTGGGCCATACCATTGATTTCAAATTTTCCTTCATGTGCTTGTGAAGGTAGTGATGGAGGAGAAAAGGTGTATAGAGTGTCATTTTGACTTGAAACTTGATCCAAGGTTTTAAAATGATCTAAGGGATACAAATGGACACTTAAAACCTTTTTCCAACTAAAATATTATATTTCAAATATGTAAAAGTTCTTGTAAAGCATCCTTTTCCAACTTCAGGTAATAAACTATAGATGTTGTTAGACTCTAACTATCCCTAAAAATTCTCTAACTCATTTATGAATCTAGAGATGTTGGGGATATTATTGAAACATTTTATTCTAGGAATGGTATGTCCAAATCTTCCATATGGGCTAAAATGTGTCCAAAATGTGATTTTTACATATGAGAATCAAACAAAAGGTTAGTGCATGATAATCTAATTTTAATTACACCTCATTAAGCCTTTTCAATGACCCTAAACCATACTAAACATTTGACCATGTTTAACCATTTCAAGACCTTGTACTTGAATAATAGTACTAGACAAGTGAACATAAGAATAGAACTTAGACAATGTTATACAAGGACAAGTATGACCATATGGAGCTATTTAATATCATTTGAGACCATGACAAGACATGAAAAACATTTGACAACCCTATGTAGTTTTAACCTATAGAGGGTGACCAATTTTGACTTGAGGTTAAAACTTTGTCAATATTCTTGGTGATTTATAGGGGTATCATGCATACAATGTAATGGACCAGTAGCCTTGTCTTTCCATTGGGAAATGGATTCACTCTTATGCTATAGTTTGAAACTAACATGCCTTCTAAATATTTCAAATTCATACCAAACACACAAAAATAAATAAAACCAACACTATTAAAAATTTATTTAGGGAAAAAATTATTAAAAAAAAACTAAAAAAACACTCCTAATATACTATGTACATACCTCAAAACATGCTTGAGGTGATGAAACACTTCCTTGTGATTCAACCAAGATCAAAAAGAATGTTTCTTGAGCCACAATTGCTCCATGATAACAAGTCACCATAGTATGGATGTTTGTCAAAAAAATGATTATAAATATGATGAAAGGAATTAACACACATATGACCTCTACTAGCTACAAGTACACCATTTGAAACTCCTTCCAAGGGTATTTCTAGCTCCTTTTTTGGTCTACTTGATAATGTATCCTGCTTAATCTCCTTCATGATCATTTGGTGCTTGTCAATATACTTCTTGGGAGTCATGAGATTTTTCTCAACTTCACCTTCATCTATACCATGATGTTCTTGATGTTTATATCTCTAAAATTTGTATTCTTGTTGTTCCATCATGTTTTCAAGTGACTCAATATTAGATTGAGGTCTAGGCTACTCCTCAACAACATAAAATAATGCTTTGGTCTAATTGAAATCCTTCAATATTGCATCCTTATTAAAAATGATTTGAAAATAATTATAATGATCAATAAGACACTCTTATTCATGTTCATTATATCCACCAATTACCTTACTATTAAATTCATATTTCTTTTGAAGGGGATATGCCTTGCTTATATTTTCAAAATCTTGTACTATAACATGAAATTGCTACCATAAATCATGTTCTTCTTCATAACTATGACATCCATGGACTTATTTATCTTAATTAGGTATAATTTTACCATATTCATTATCATGTTCCATTACACTTTGATATTCATCACCATCACCTATATGAAGACAGTAGTTACCTTCTACATCTTGTTGAAAAGGACCATCAAGACTTACCTCAGAATGCTAAAACCCTCATCATGAATGATGTATATGCCAAATATTTTATTTTAAATGAAATAATAGGGATAATAATCATATTTATCAGAACCATATTCATCTAAAAATAGATCAAAAATACCTTCAATATTAGAATATGATCCATCAGCTATGATATGCTCTTCTTACTCATGGATAGTTCAATTCAAATGAGAACTAGTCTCCACATATGGTTCAATGTGAAATTTAGCCAATGGAAGTGTTATTATTTTCACATTATCTCCATAACTTGTTATAAAATACAATAAATACCAATAATTATAAATATATCCTCCTATCTTGGTAATTAAGTCTCTTGAAAGATAAATAATAAAGTGTGCAGGTAGATCCACCACCACTATATCTTGTAAAATTTGAAAACTTGAGAAATCACAAAAGAACACTGTAAAACCTTTATTTAGCCCTATTTACTTGGATGGTATCCTATAATTTTTTATCACTCATTTTATACATATCTCATACTTCAATATTAACTTATTTTTAACTAGTTTGGGCATGATTGAAGTGCTTGTTGCACTGTCCATAATGAAATTATGGACTAGCCTGTCTCCAAAAATTAGTGTAAGATATAAATGTGGGGATTTATTATTATTTGTGGAAGGTTTAAAAATATGAAAAGGTGTATTTTTTAGGTCCACACCAATATGATTTGATTGTTGGGGATTGATATGAAGTTGGGACAACTACTCTTGGAGTAACTCTTTTTGACCAAGCATATGAAGTACTTCCCAAAGGGATATGCTAGTCTTTGTGTTCTTCAAAGAATAAATGATATTAAAAAGAGAGACACTAAAATTTTATTAAATCTTTGGAGGAAATTAAGTACCTTTAGTTTGAGGCAATTAAGGCTTGCTTACTCTTCCCAAGTTCCTATTTTGATGTACTACATGACTTGTAGAGGTTGCCAAATTTGTATTCACACCTTATTGCTTGGAAGGAGGATTGTTTAGAGTTGTATCCACATATTTAACATGTACCAAAACTCTTCTCTTTTAACTTATGTTAGATACAACATAGGTACTCTAATTTAGGATAAATATATTCTCTATTTAGATGTTTGTCAAGCTCACTCCATGACTTCCACATTCACCATTTGGTTCTAATTTCATGAATCTCTCATATTATAATATCAAGGAGTAGTACCTCATTGAGATATAAAAGCTTGTACTTAACTTTAATTATAATTCATATATTATCCTTGAGGTTTTCATTATTCTCCTTGAACTACACTTTTAAAGACTGGAACCATGGCTCTTATGGTGGAAGCATAATTTAGATCATAGACATTAGGTAGCCTATTAAAATTAGTGTGACCTTGTCCCCTCAATTGATAATTATGCTAAGGTAGAAATATTTTTACTTGTTTAAGGTATTAGTATGGGTTTTGTTTATCTCTAAATTTTTTATTTTGATACCTAATTTGAGCTTCTAAGGCCTTACACTTTGGTTGCCACTCAATGGCATCATCTAATTTCATAAGAGAAACTTTAGACTCGATACTTATATTTGGAAATGGAGAAAGGATTGGATGATTATTAGGCATGTTAGACAAGATATTCAATGAGAATTTTGGAGGGAGTTTAACAGATTGAATAACACTATTCTCAACTATAATAGCCACATCATAAGAATTAGGCAAGGTGTATCCTCCTATGGACTATAACATGACAGCTATACCAGTCCAAATAGCTCTTAGGTAAGTTGGGAAAACAAAAATTTCAAAGGGTCTCATGATAGGTGGAAGTATACTCCATGTCATTTGGAAAATTTCATTGAAATCATGCATGTATTCCTTAGGCCCTCTTTGAATAAAATTCAACTGATGGATTAGTGATGTATGCTCACTCTTATCATCAAATCTTTAAGTTAGTAACTCCCCAAATTCATCCCATGTAGTAATGTATCCTCACAACAAGGTTCTATACCAATCAAGGGATTTTACCCTAAGATACATGCAAATAAATTTTATTTCTATGTTAATCTCAGTGATATTATGAAAATTTTAGAAGTTAGATATGTTTCTAATGTGTTCATTGGGTGATATGACCTTCTCCATTCAAATAAAGAACACTCTTTGTAGCAAAGGGAGGGATATCATCATATGTAGAAAGGTTTATATGATTTTTAGTATTGATAGATAGGAAATCATGTTGCCTAGATATATTTCCTTCAAATTCTTCTTCACTCTCTTACTCTTTTTGACTTTCAAAGTCTTCTTGTTCTTCAAGGTCTTTAAGTGTCAATATAGGCTCAGGGTATTATACTTCAAGAGGAAGTTCAGGATGAGGAAATGGATTTATAGGATGGTTAATTCTACTACCAGCTAACCTATTAAAGACCATGAAACATGAAATAATGAAAAATAATAAATTGGTATACAACCAAATATTATACCTTTAGTGGAGTCTCCAAATGCTGAGTAGAAAACACTTATGCATTTTTGGTCTTATTAAAGCCAACATTCACCTTGACATGAATTATTTGAGACAATGGTCCCATCAAGTGTACTAAAAATAATTGTTACTCAATTTTTCACCCTTGGAAAGGTAGTTCAAGTCTTCTCCAAATTGAGTAGAACATGGGATTTCCCATAGACTGTGGGTTGTCTATAGGAGGGGTAGACCTCTATATTAAAGGTCTATCTTCTTAGATATGTCTATTGATCACCTATACTACTAATGTATTGAGTTGAAAACAGAGAGATAAACATGAATGAAACCTATATTAATGAGGTGATACACCAAGTTAATTTTAACTAGACTACCATGTACTTGAACTATGAAAGATGATTCACAAAACTTACTTCAACATCCAAGGTTTCTCTAACATGAGTATTTCAACATGAAGGTGATATGAAAGTGAATTTATCAAGGGGAATGAATAAGATTTTTGATTGTAGATATTGATTCCCTTCTTCACACTTAGATACATACAATAAAATTAACTACACTTTATGTGACATGTTAGAGATTAGACTACTTGAACAAAACATGAAAGAGTAAGGTGAACACAAGGATAGATGGTTATCACTTGATATTAAATTATGCACTAATTCACACACTTAGATAAGAATTTTTAGAACTCAAAACTAGATTGAAATATTTTATTAAAAGGAAAAAATATTACTCAAGCCATCAGGGCTTTTCCATACCAAATGTGGATTCCTTTACAAAGTCAAAAGTAGTTGCTTAAGTAGATAATGGTGGGGAGAGATAGAGAGAGAGAGAGAGAGAGAGAGAGAGAGAGAGAGAGAGAGAGAGAGAGAGAGAGAGAGAGAGAGAGAGAGAGAGAGAGAGAGAGAGAAAGAATATTGATAATTGTCCATGTGAGTTATAACAATAAAGGTAGTTATGAGATAATCAAAATATAATTCTAAGGCCATGTTTATCATTCATAAAGATGCTTCAACCTTCCATGTTTTGTAAGGGTTATAACATGGCTTGACACTTTGACTAACCTCTTAAAAACTACCCTTTTTTACATGAAAGGAGTGATAAATGGACTTTAAAATAATGTATTAACCATGAAATGATATTATAAACTCGTTGAACATCTATCATGCCTTAAGAAACTCCTCTGATCTGACATTCAATTATTCATGTGCATAGGTGTCTTGAGATTCTTCCTTTCCCATGCCTAGCTTGGTTCAAGTGGCCTAAAACTCAAGTTTATATTATTAAATCCATAATATCTCCATGAATGGTATTAAAATATGTTGTCAATCTTGAAATAAACCATTTCGATTTCTAGATTAACTCCCAAGAACTCATTTTTCTCTTCAAGCCCTAGTTTCCTTATAGCCATAGAAACCTTTAAACCTTCTTATGTAGGGAATTTTATGGAGGTTATTGAAAAATAATGTAAAATTTTTATACCTTTTATTTAATTACATCTCCATGTCAAGTTTCATGTCCTGATTTTGAGTGGAAGTCCACCTTTTCTATCTTTCACTCTCTTCAATTATGCCTCAATTAGGCCTCCTTGCATAGAATTCCATTTTCTTTCTCCAAACATCCAGAAAAAATTTGAAATCACCAAAAATCATGTGATTAAATTTCCATAGTATATAAAAAACATTCATGTCAATTTTTTGGTCCTGAGACCCTATGGAAGTATGCAAACCATGAAATGACCTAGGCACCTAGCCTCATTTTGAACCTATTTAAGTCTACCTTGGAAAATGAGCCATTTTTTACCACATACAAAACGTAATATGAAAATGTTTATGATTTAATAGTTATGTCACATCCAAAATTACCTAATCTAATGATTTGGAAGTTCTTCCCTTTTTAAAACACCTAAAAAACACCAAAAGACATGTAAAATAAGGTATTTATGATCATCTATATAGGTGACATCAACATAAAAGTACATATGTATAAAATTATTGGAGTATTTGAAAACATAAAATATCTTTCAATATAATAATATTGAATTATATGTGCTTTAGAGTTATTTTTTCTTTCCTAGTCACCATCAAGGTTTTAAAAGGGTTTAAGACCTATTTGGGGTCTTAACAATTGTTCATAAAAAAGAAACCACAAATTAACCTCCTTTCACTTGGAAAACATTATTTAATTACATCCTCAATTATCCTAAATGGCTTAACTTCCCATGAAAATTGTGAGATATGGTATGAGTATGTGAAGTTTCTCCTCGAGTGGCATGCTTAGCTCTCTTGAACTTGAGAAGGGTCAAAATTGGGTTTTGGGCCTCAAAACTAATTATTAATACTAGGAGATGTTCAAAAACCTCAAAAAAAACCTTCCTCATGATTATAAATTGTTTTTTAGGGGCCATTACTCCTCTCTATGCATTTGGTTTACTAGTTATGGTAATTAGGGTTTAGCCATGTCTGCTCATTGCTAGCCTTCAAGGGTATTTAGTTTTAAACCTAAGATTTGGTATGACATAAAATTTAATTAAAACCTCTTATATGTCTATGTATTTACCCTATGTCCTTCCATGGTATTTTGCATACTCTTTTTATTATTTTAAGTCCAAATAGACCCCTTAGTCTCAAGAGTGCCCCATGCTAATGGAGTGGGTGAGGTATAAGACAAAATAGTGGGTATGTATATTATTATTATGGCCTTAAAATAACCATGAAAATATTGTTTCACTCATAATCACCATATTTACCCAATCATAAGGTATTACTGTGCATAGATAACTCTTAACACACTAATCTATCTCATGGTTAGACTGTAAGATTTGACTGTGTGTGCCCTTCCTTAGATCTAGATAATATTTTTGACATGTTCACTTTTATAATTAGGTTTGAGTGTTTATAATAAGATTTTTATTACATTACATAAACCTTTAGTCATATAAAATGTTAAAATTGGTAGTTTTAGTGTGGCTTGTGACACCTAACCCATAGGTCCCTCTTGCTTGCTCTCATGACCCTTATAAGCATCTTTTATCTAATTCCCAGTCATTTGTATCCTTAAAGATAGTGATTCCACCTCTTCTAGGTAACATTTCCAGTGATGATTCCATCCCCTTGGGTCATGTTCCTTTAGGACTATAGCACCCAACTTGGACTATAATGCTAGACCTTAAGGTGTTCATTTTTGGCACTCCTATCTAAGTGCATTTTCACCTCTAACAGTCAATTCCTTCTAGTTCCTATTCCTCTTCTTGTCATCCTAACATAAATACATTTTAATCATGACCAATAGATCCCTGTAAAATCCCATTCAAAGTTCATTTAGAATGGGTTGGCATATATCACAAAGCAAACAAGAATACAAGCAAAACCACAAAGGAAATATTCCTTATTCTCTACATACAACCAGCTAATAATACTACAAGCTTATTAAAATCCTTAAACCAATCCTTAGCTACCTCAAGCACACCCAGTTTTAACATTTACATCTTCATACACATTGTTACACAAAACACATCAAGTGGGAGAACTACGTATAGCTTGACCCCTATTTGGAGTATTGGTATGTAGGGATCATATGCACACAAGGGGTGTGGATACACATTCATTACATCTTACACACACTAACCCCTTCTTCTTTCCAAAATTTTGTTAAATCAAAATGGATTTTAGGGTTTGAATGCTAAATCATCTTTACAAGGAGTTCTACAAACATGCAATAGTCAAAATATCATAGGTAGGATCAAGCAAACATAATGAACAAAACCCAAAATGCTCAAGTAGTGCCAAACCCCAGGGTGTCTTATTTTGGTGCTCCTATTTAATCATAAAATGAAGGCTAGATCCTAATTTGTGACACTATCATAGTCCTAAATAGTGAATTCTAGACTTTATCTTAGTCATCTCGATCTGTTTCTAGCTAAGTCTTATTTTCTCTCCCTTATTACTATTTTTAGAAAGGTTAAAAATACAATCAAATTATAGAAATTAGTATCTTAATTATTATATATTTATTTATTAATTTTATTACTCTAGACCCTTAATTAAATTAATAATAATACACCAATATTCTCAAAATTATTAAATCATTTGGTGAACTTGACTTACCTCATTTGTGTATAAAAACCCTAGAAACCCTAGGGTAAATTTCCTATTGATTTTTCCTATATTTTTCTTGATTTTTTACTTGTGTAATAAAATTATAAATTAGCATCAAATTTTAATTTTTTTAGTAATTTTAAAATAATTTTCTTTCAAACCCTAGTTGCCCATACTAGTTCCTAGTATTTTCCAGTATTTTTCCTATTTTTTATTGATTTTTTTACTTACATAATAAAATAAAAAATAACATCAAATTTTAAATTTTTTTAGTAATTTTAAAACAATTTTCTTTCAAACCCTAGTTTCCCATACTAGGTATTAGTATTTTCCTAGTATTTTTCTTATATTTTTATAATTTTTTACTTACATATTTAAAATAAAAAATTCACTTCAAATTTTAAACTTCCTTAGTAATTTTAAAAAATAATTTCATTCAAAACCCTAGTTTTATGTACTAACTCCTATTTGCTTCTTGAGGTATCACCTTACATGTATATGAGCATATTTATTCCTCTTATGCATATTACAGTTCATTGTTTAGATTATATTTGTTTAATCTACTTCATTTTTCAAGTTGTTTTCTTTATGTCATCTAAGCTTCTTGCATCTCTTTCATTGAGATGAAGTTCAAGACTTACTGGAAACCCTCCTAAATTCACACAGATTGCTTCAACTTGACCATATATCATGGATAAATAACTAACTCACGTTCCTACTATAAATATTACACATCAGGATTACACCAATTTCTATGAGGATAATTTCAATGATAAGCATCATGAGAATAATAATTATGATAAAAACACTAATGTTCATTATCCACCATATCAAACTCTTAATCAACTTCCACCAATTATTGATAATGAAGTTGTCATCAACAAATATTTAATCCTATAAAGTTTTCAAGAAAGACTCAAAGACCAGCCCCAAGATCATGCTCTTATTTAATAATCTATCATGGAAATAAAAAATGATAAACAAGTTGAGTCTTACATTCCTTCAAATCGACCAGTTGCACATGAAACTATGGGGGCAACTATGTCTCAATAACCCCCTATAACAGCCCAACCTACCTCTATGCCACCACCATCTACAAGTAGTACATCTTCATCTCTTGATGTTACAACCCTGGTGTAAGAGATAAGATCTCTTCAATACAAGGTTCAACATCTTGATCAAGGTGATTATAGACCTACGCAGGCTTTGGATTATTTTTCTCTACTTCATACACCATTTTCAAATCATATTGCTTCCACACCCTTACCACAAGGTTTTGTTAAATCCAAGCTTACTCTATATAATGGTAATGGTGATCTAGAGACACACTTGAAATTATTTCATGAAACAGGCTTGGAGTATGTGCCAAATGATTGGCTACTAACCAATCTATTTCCATGAAGTCTAAAGGATTATGCTTTACAATGGTTTTATAGTCTATTAAATCAGTCAGTCAATGCATTCAATATTTTAGCTAACATGTTCTTAGCTCAGTTTAGCATCAACATTGGTGATAAGGTTTCATATGTCCAAGTTGCACAATATAAACAAAATTCAAGTGAGCTTCTCAAAAATTATGTTATTCAATATAAGACCATCTTGGCTAAGATGAATAGCCCCATTATTGATCAAGAGTTACAAGATCTCTTCAAACAAAGTCTTTTACTAGTTTTACATGAGTCAATAATATTCAAAAGGTTCTCTTCCTTCACTAAATTATATTATACACTAAAGGAAAGGTAAGTCAAACTAATTTCAATGGGCAAACTCAATTACACAAGTATATCAAAAACAATAAACAAGAGTAACAACAAAGTACCGTATAAAGTAAAGGTCAATGATATCAAGATTCATTATCAACCAATAGTCAATGTAGCTTTAGAGCCTCCTCAATGAGTGGTTTTATCAACATTTCTTTGATGAACTTTTACCAATCTACCATTTCCTCTAGCCAGAGTTTTATAGTAGCTTTCGGAATGTAATATCACATCTCTCCCTCCTATTCAAGAAGTTGATATAAAAAAGCATATCCGATAGGGATATGATCAACATGCATTTTTCAAGATTCACAGGGCACTAGGCCATATAATAAATATATGCATTAATTTGAGACATAACATATAGGACTTGATAGAGGGAAACATTATTGATCTTTGCACTTTAGTTCAGCCTCCTCAAGAAAAGCAAACATAGGATAAAGTTTTGAAAATATTTTTGAATCCTTTCCCATAACAATATAAATAAGAGATAGGGGATACATCATGTGTTCATCATGCATATCATGCACATCCCACACAAGATACATATAGGGAACCTTCAGTTGAGTTAAATCCTTTTAGGAACATGATTGGTGTATATAATTCTAGAGTTCTATCTTGACCTTCAGGCTCCTTTTTAGAGTAGGAGATAATTGAGGATGATTCAAATTATGATGTACTTTTTATTAGAGATTACATTTATAATCATCCTATTCACAGTGTTATCATAGACAATAGATCTAATGTGAACATGTGCACTATGACATTATTATAGCATTTGGATATTCAAAGCAGGATATTACCCTAATGGACAAAATTATTAGCATATTTAGTGGGCACATATAAAGTTCATTGGGTGAGGTTTTACTTCATATATAGGATGGTCCAACTCATGTGGCCACACCATTTACTATTGTTCTTAGTGTAGGATTTTTTTATATGTTACTTTGTCAACCATCGATTTAGAAACTTTGAGAAATACCTTCTACAATTCATAGATACATAAAATTCATTCATGCTAATCAGGTTGTTACATTTGGTGGAGTTCCATATGAGTTACCACTCCCCACTTCAGAGCCATATACTATGTTATAGTCATAAGTTTCATTTTCTCCAGTAGTTTAGTTATTCCTCTAATATAGATTCAGACATAGTTGAGGCCTCCATTTCCAACACATAGAGTTCATACACTTCCACGGAGGTCTCTTTTAAATCAACCATGACTTCAGGATTCTAGATAGCTTCTAAATATAGTATTCACACCTAGAGTACTATCATTGAGGTATCATGAATCTACACATATATCATAGGTTTAAAGAGAATCTCCTACTACTAGATAGGTCCCTAAGAGCCCTACAATTTTGTCCACTTCTTAGAGTTATAGGGGGGCCTCATAGTCAATTTCTAATTTAGATATTTTAGAGAATTTACAACATATACAACTTTTAGAGCCACAATTTTAGCTCTTCCATTTTGCTTCATGATCATGCATGATACCTCTCCTTGATATAGGACACCATACTAGGGAGTCTAACATGAGACTCATTAGTTAGTATCATTTATTCTCTATATTACTTGTACATAGTCTTCTTATGCTTGATTGTACATAACTTACAACAAAAATGCCAAAAATAATATAACATTTCAAAATACAAAAACATTCAAATAATTCAAAAACATAAAAATATTTATATTATATCCATCATCCATGCTTTAAATTTCTACTACCATGCTAGAATTACATTATATTATTCTATGTTATTGTTTATCAATTTATTTATATTACCATGCTTCACTTGATCTTCTTTGAGTGTGTGCAGTGAAATCTAGATATATGATTGCTTCACTCTACCCAATGAAGGGGCATCCTAGTTCTACATTTAAGATAGACATTGATATATCTATCCCCTAGGGGCATCTTCTACATGACTACACCATCCAGGTTATGTCATTCCTACACCACACATGCTAGTTATCATGTTGATGTACATTACTTACTAGTTCCACTAGTATATAACACTTGTGTATTTCTTAGCATAAACCTAGTCTTGTACTCTATGTCTTGCATACTTTTAATTCTTGATTTGATTAGTTATATGTAATTTTATTCTTAGTATTTATATGGTTTGCTTTCTTGATTTGCATAAGTAGATGTGATTACATTTCTTAGTCCCTAATTTATTTCCTATATGTGCCTTAGGACATTTGATAATGTCCTTTCCCTATACTCTTCTATGTGATTATCGCTTTCATGCCAACCTTTCTTGTTTCAATTATATGGGTATTTGGAATTTGAACATTCCTTGTATGTTTGCCTTCTAGTTTGAGTGACATATGCTCATGTCCCTTATTTTCTTGGCCCATTGGCTACTCTTGTATTCTTCTCACTTATTTCCTTGCATGCATGTTTCTTATTTGATTTTCAATTATTTTTAGTGGCATGATCCACATCATGCATTATCTTACTTTCTTGGATGCCATGATGGACATCACATTCCATCCCTCCTTGATAACTAACAACTAACAACTGATCGAACTTTTAATTATATTTCATTATATTATACATGTTATTACATTCTTATATCTATCTAGGCATACCACTATTGATCTAATAATCTCTCATTACAAACCATGTTATATCTTGAGATATCTTATCGATTATCATTGATATATCATGTATCTTCTTAGCATAACACACTTGTAGGGCTCTTTCTTTTGAGGGTAGTCATTACAGGGTCTTCATTCCTACCCTTATAAGAGGGGGAAAAAAATAGGGGTTTTCTCATAGAGATCAGAGCTCCTATTGGTCAAAAAATTAGCATTCAAAATACCTAGAACGATAACCAGAATTCAAACTAGGTAGAATAGACCAGGTAGATAGTGAGAATTATAGAACAATCATCAAAATTAGCTCAGGACAATCTCACCAAGATTGGAATATAGTGTTGGATAGTATGGTGTCCATTTTTGGTGCTCTTATCCAAACAACAAAAAAATCAAGTTTCTTAAAAAAAAAAAAAAAAAAGGTCCAGCTACAATTTTGCACATTTAGACTAGTTCAGATACATTAATTTTAATATAGTTTTTCTCAAAAAAATCTAGATATAGGGGGAGTCATGCATGGCATGATGGTTATCACTTCTAGTTTTGGATAGGGTAGTTTCTATAACTTCCATATCAGAATCCATGTTATAGACACTAGTGATTGGGGGCAATGGACACATCACATTTATCTTCTTTTCTTTTCAAGTTCAACATATTACCCAAGCATTTTTAGTAGTTACATGCCTTATTCCATCTTTAGGTGGTTGGAATCATTTTGGAATGGATTTCATACAAGCCTAACCTCCACCTTTTGGAATGGATTTCATATAAGTGTAGTTTCCAATTTCAGAGTGGCTTTCATACAAGCCTAATCTCCACCTTTTGGAGTGGCCAAGAGTGGCCTTGTTTCTAGCATACATTCATATATCCACACCACATTGTTATATTAAAGAGCATTCATGGCCTTCAATATCCATTTTAAATGACACAAATTTTATATTGATATTAGTTCATAGCTTCACTTCATGTGGAAATGATGGAGTCAAAGGACTAGTTGCCTTTGTATTCTTCAGCCACCTACTCAGAGGGATTGGACACATAGACCAAACATTGACTAACACATGCATGATCACATATTTTCACTTAGTGGGCAATGATGGAGCTAAAGGGATATACTTTACATTCTTGAGCCACTCTTTGGGAATTGAGCACTTAGTTCCATTCATGATATTACTTTTGGTATAACATCATCCAACATTACTCAACATCAAAATAGGTTTTTTATTGGTTCATGTAACTAGTGATGTGTATTTATTCCTTTCTCTTCCTCTCTCTCTCTCTTACCCATCTTTGTACATTCTTATTTTATATATAACATATCTAGTAAGAACTGATCTACTCTTTATTTTATTTCATAGATTTATACTTCATAACATGCTCTCTCTATGTACACCCAACATCACACAACTTTATGAGACTCACCCTTCTAGGTAAGTTTAGGTACACTTTCTATATTTATTTTATCCTATTATTTCATGTTGCTACATCACTAGAATAAAGTTCTTGGGGGGGGGGGTAAATATAGTCATATAAAATGTGAAAATTGGTAGATTGAGTGTGGTTTATGACACCCAACCCATAGGTCCCTCTTATTTTCTCTCATGACCCTCATAAGTATCTTTTAACTGATTTCTAGTCATTTGTAGCCTTCTAGATAGTGATTCCACCTCCTCCAAGCAAAATTCAGAGTGATGATTCCATCATCCTAGGTCCCATTCCTTCAATACTATAACGCCTAACTTGGACTATAGTATCAAACCTTAGGGTGTCCATTTTTAGTGCTCCTATTTAAGTGCATTTTTACCTCTAATGGTTGGTTCCTTTTGGTTCTTATTCCTCTTCTTTTCATCCTAATACAAATACATTCAACTCATGACTAACAAATCCTAATAAAATCCCATTCAAATTTTATTTAGAAGGGGTTAGCAAATATCACAAAGCAAAAAAGAATACAAAAAAAACAACTAAGGCAATCTTCCCTATTCTCTAAATATAACCATCCAATACTAATAAAATATTATTCAAATCCTTAAACCAGTCCCTAACCACCTCAAGCACAACCTAATTCTAGGATTTTCATCTTCATACAGACTATTACATAAAGTACATCAAGTGGGAGAACTACATATGGCTTGATCCCTCTTTGGAGTATTGGTATGTAGGTAGCGTGACCACATAAGGGGTGTGGATACATGTTCAATGAATATTACACATACTAAACCCTCCTTATTTCCCAATTTTTTTTAAATCATAATGGAGTCTAGGGTTTCAAGGTTAAATCAACTATATAGGGAGTTCCACAGACATCCAAATTTCAAAATTACATAGACAGTCTCACATAAACATAGTGAACAAAACACATAAAGCTTAGGTCTATTAGATAATATTAGTAGAAGAGGAATATAATGTTAGACCCTAGGGTGTCTTATTTTGACACTCTTGTCTAATCATAAAATGAAGGCTAGATCTTAATTTTTACTATCCCAGTCATGCATAGTGAATTCCAGACTCTATCTCATTTTTCTCTATCTATTTCTAGCTAAGTCTTATTTTCTCTCCCTTATTAGTACTTCTAGAAAGGTTAAAAATATAATAAAATTATACAATTTAGTATTTTAATTATTATATATTTATTTACTATTTTTATTACTCTAAACCCTTAACTAAATTATAAATAATACACAAATATTCCCAAAACTATTAAATCAAAACCATTATCAAATCACCTTCACCTTTTCAGATCTATTCATAATCTTTTACCATTCGCAATCAAGTAAAACTCTTAACTAAATTGGTAAAACTGTAGGTTTTTTTAACTACATATGGGGTTTGAAATTCAAGATGATAAACTTTATTCATGTTTGAATGGTATTAAAATGACATTATGACATTTTAGTGTCAATCTTAGATAGACCTCAAAGTCTTCCATAACATATTTGTTCTTCCCTTTAGGCCTAAGAATAACTTGTTTCATTAGCCACCTATAGGTGCCTATAAGGATACTTGACTACATTCTCTATTTTGAGGAATTTACTTACACATACAAACTTTTCTCAATAGTACTAAATATTTATTTAAGTCCCAACTAGGTTCTCAATATCTCTCAACACCTCTCCCTCCTCTTCAAGTTTGAAAATTGACTAATTTTTCAAGTAGGCCTATAGGTGGCCTTTTAGTGGGTCAAGACTTTATTTTTTATTATATTATCTCACCCTCACATCAATATCACTCATTGAATCTTGAATTTTATTTGATAAACCAATTTAGGATCATAACACCCTTCAAACATCTCTTGTCATTCATTGTACACATTTTACTTCACACCTTTCAAGGCATGGCTTTAGGTGTTAATTAGGGATATATTTGAGTATGAAGTCTTAAACATAGTCCTTACAACTTTGTCATGATCTTGAAATCACCTAATCTCATGAAATATTCATTATCACTATCACACAAGGCTTGTTTGCCACTTAACGCCATTTTCAACCTTCTTGTCTTTATTTTCTTGGTCTAGTGTCTTATAGGTGACTATTAGACTATCAACTTAATTTCTTAGCCATACTTGAGTCTCCAATAAATTAGATTCTTTCGTATTATCTATGAGTAGTTTCATCTTATATCACAGTCAATTTTCCATGTTTTAGATTATTCTTAATGTTGATTTGATATTGACTTGGTCTAAAATGAGGACCTATAAACATAGGGATTATAGGTCTCATTTTTTGTTTTAGGACTCAGATACACTTATTTAATTCCTTATCTTCTTTAAACACTATCAAACCATGAAATTCCATTTTCATTCCTAAAATGGTCTACAAAGTTTTTGATGTTCTAAAAATGCCTCCTATCAACTTCCACTCACCCTACATTCTATATAGACCTATAGGTACCCATTTATATGCAAGATCTATGTGTAGAGAATTGGATATTTTAGTTATTTGGAATAAATAAATGATGTTAATATGAAATAACATATATATGAAGGTATGAGGATATGTATCAAGTATTTTCCATAGCTTTGAGCTTCTCCCAATGGCTTCTATTGTCCATACAACTACATATGAAATAAATAGTTACAATTTATCATTGGAAAGAGTACACTTTGATCTTATCATTATATTTTAATGATTTATATCATATAATATAATCTCAAAACTTTATACTATGACATATTACTAATATTTGAGCCAAAATTAGCAATCAAACTTCTAGTAGACTGTTTAAACCTTGACAATGTTTCCAAAGGGTAAACAATTGAAGAATGAAAATAAGGAAAACATTCCAAGAGAGATTTAATGAATTAAATGAAAATTAGGTATATTCCATGAGTTATTAATCATTATAAACTTCTATATATTAAAAATATCTTAGGCAAAACAAAACTTGCAGTAGGATTGACTAGAACACCTGTACATCAGGACCACTTTTCCACCAAATGAACACACTTCATAGAGATGAGTTAAATAATGAAAAAACCATGAAAACTATATATTTAATCTATATAACAATCCATCCTAACCATTTATCCATATATTTATGAATTGGAGAAACATATGCAATAATAAACCTCTCTTGGATGGATAGGCCATAGTGACCTACTATCACTCTTAGCAATTGTTCATAAAAAACAAGAAACTAATATAAAAAATATTTACACTAATTTAAATATTATGAGGACCCATAAAAATATACAAAGTTTCATATCCTAATTCTCTCTCTCTCCAGGCTATACCAATTAGTTGAAATTTGCCTTCTTGATCTTATGAAGTCAATGATGGAGGAGAAAAAGTGTTTGGATTGTTAGTTTGACATAAAAATTTCTCAAGAGCTATATAATGATATAAGGGATCCAAAGAGACACTTGAAAATAATTTCCAACTAAAATATGATCTTAAAAGGCTATATAAGTGCTTGTAAAGTGTCCTTTTACCAATTTTAAGCATTGAACTACAAATGTTATGAGACTCTGACTATCCCTGAACATTATCTAACTCGTTTCTAACACCAATGACATTTGGGATATTTTTTAAATGTTTTATTATTGGAATGGTATTCCAACTCTAACACATGGTCCAAAAGGTGTAAAAAATGTGATTTTTGCATGTGATAGTGAAATAAAAGGTTAATGCATGATAATATGACTTTAATTACACCTTAATACCACTTTTTAATGACCTTACAACATACTAAACCTTTGACCATGTTTAACCATTTCAAGACCTTGTACTTGAATCATAATAATATACAAGTAAACATAAGACCAAAACTTAGATAATGCTATACAAAGATAATCATGACCATATGGAGCTATTTAAGATTATTTAAGACAATGACAAGACCATAACAAAAATTTGAAAACCCCATGGAGTTTCAACTTATATGGGGTAACCAATTTTGAATTGAGGTCAAAATTTGGTCAATAATTAGTACAAGTTAAATTGATAATCCAAAGTGTGTATGGGTATCTCTTTTGATGTAGCCTTCTAGGTGTGAGCCATATCTACCCTATATAACTTATTTATCTGAACTATAACCTCTTATTAATGGTGTGCCACAATATCCTTAAGAAGAGAAACCTTCAATTTAGATCATTAATAATACTACATTTGTTATCCCAAATTGGTAAACTTACTTATTCATGAGTTTACAAAAGCTATAAATAGCAAACACAGGTTTATGAGGTACTTGTCCACCAAAGAGACAACTTTAGAAGTTAATTTTTCAAAGACACATAACTTTATTTTTTCCTTACCCTTCTTTCATTTTTTTAGTTTATTTGAGATATGCCCACCATATAGTAATTCTCCACCCATATAACTCACCTAGTGATTTACCTTTTTATTAAAGTCCACACATCCATTAACAAAACCTAGTTAAATAACTCATAGGATAAACCTTCGATTCCACCACCCAACTATTTTAACCACATACCTATAACTCATGCCATAGAGTCAAACCCTATTCCATAAAGATCACAAAATGTTAGAGGTTACCTCATTTAAAATTTTTGAGGTGTGCATAAAACCCACATCAACAAGAATGAAGGATATACATGTTGATAATAGTGTTTATCTTATCAAGATCAACATTAATACAATGAAGAGAGATTAAGAACCCTATAAATTTACTAGATGTGACACCAAAGACACATTTACAAGATTTTAATCTAACTTTGTATTCGATGAGGTGATCCAAGATGATAGAAATATTAGACATATAAGTTTTTTAGCTTTTATAAATGGCAACGAGATCATCCACATAGGTTTCCATAATTCTATGGATAAGGCCATGGAAAATTTAGGTCATATCCCTCTGATAGGTAGCTCTAAAAGTTTTGAGGTTGAAGGGAATTTAACATGGAAATAGATGTCCCATTCCATGGTGAGTGTTTTCTTATGTTGATCTTAGGGAGCAATATGAATTTGATTATATCCTGAAAAACCATCCATAATTCAAAATATTTCATAGCTAGTAGTGGAATAAACAATGGCATAAATGGAAGGTAATGGGAATTTATCCTTATGATAGACAAGATTAAGGTTACAGAAATTGATACAATTATGAGGAACTATGGTGACTTTTTTTAGAATAAATAATTTTTTTGATACACATTAAAAATAGTCCATAAGTTTGATAAATTTGTCATTGAGAAGTTTAATAATTTTTGTATGGCATGAGTTAGAAACTTTAGGTGGAAATTTCAATTGTTTTTGTTGCATAGGTTTAACATCAAGATAGGTGTTGATATTATTCACCAAGGTATTGGGATAAAATCCAATCATATCTACATAAGACCAATAAAAATTCTTATGATATTTATCAAAGAATAAACTAAAGTTATCATGTTTATTTAGTGTAAGTTCTCTAGATACTATTATAGGTTGAGGGCATGATGGGGTGTCATATTATATTCTTGTAGTTTTTTCGATAAGCATAACATTTCCATCTTGGAAATGATATGGTGTGTTTTAAAAAGAGGAAATGGGATTTGTTTTAGGAATAATTATAGTGATGAAGTTGTTAAAATGAGGGGCATTTTGTTTGAAATTCCCAAGGTTATGATGTTGCCAAGGAAGTTGAGGTTCTTGGGCATAAAACAATTCAAGAATGGCTTCATCACTAGATAAAGTGGGAAGAAGGCCATAATACTCCACGTCTACTTTTATATTAATAATTTTGTTACTATGGAAGTCATAGTCATAGTTTGTTTGATATACATCTAAGACCTTTGTATTGAGGGAGATCTTAAGAGTAGGTGGAATCAAAAAAGAAGGTTGATCTAATTTGATTGGTTTATCATTAGAATTATTGATAGGGAGAGGATTAGATGGAATGAATAGTTTGGTAGGAATATATAAGATTATAAAAGTTCTATAGGTGTGAGTTGTAAGATTTGTTCCACCACCCAAGTGGTATCAAGAAGTGGAGAATTAGCAGTAGATACATGACCTTGAGTTGCCAACTCAAAATCTATTGAAATGGTATGAACATCATGATTAAAAGCATGTATTTAAGCTAGAGTTTTATGATAATGTTGAAGTTCTAAGTTTCATGATTGAGCTTGGTATATGATCTAGTTATCATCATAAGTTGGATAAATTGTACATGCATGTGATTTAGGAATAAATTCAAAAGTTAAGATGAATAAATCATAGAATTTATATGGAGAAATGATTAAAGTATTCTAAAATAATTTATCCACTACATAATCATTACATGTGAAGTCATATTATGTGTATGATGATTTATGAGCATTGTATAGAGGAAGGAAATTAGTGATCTCATATATGAGAGGGATGGTGCAATCATGAGGTAATAAAAAGGTAAGTAGACATTGTAAGATGTAAGGAGGTGGCTTAGTAGTGTTTCATGTATTTTATAGGTTTTTGGGCTCATCATCATCAGAATCAGCAAGAGTGACATGTAAATCTAGATTCATGGTGAAAATTTTGGGTAAACAGACACTATTGATCTTTAGAATAGTAGAAATCCAATATTGAGATTTGGGATTTAGAAATTGAACACTCCATGGTTTAGGATTTTCCTCATGTTTATACCTTTTACCATTATGAAGGAACTTAATACATTGGTTACTGAAAGAGGTGATAACCCTCATTTGATGAGTCCATGGGTGGCCTAAGAGTATATTGTGAGATAATGGTAAGTTGAGGACCATAAACTTAGGTCAAATAGTAAGAGGGAGCCAAATACAACCAAGCTAATTTTTATTACTTTTTTCAAATCCATGACATGTCAAGCCAGTTTGTTTGAGATGATATTTTTTATAACCAAGTTATTAAATTAGCCAAAGAGATGTCACATTAATACCAGAACTTTCATCTACTAATACTTTATGAATGAGGGTCACATTAATGGATATATTAATAAAGAGGGGTAGATCATTAGCTCAAAATAGGATCTCATCATTGATGATGTCTTCTTCAAGGAAATATATAGAAGTTTTCAAATAAGGATAAATAAATTTAATGGTATTCACTATGATTGGTTGAGGCTCATGATAATATGGTTCCCCTTCTGAAGGAGATGGGTCTTCAATTTCTTGAAGTTATTACATGATGAATTTATGATGATAAGGAGTGGTACAAACTAACTCCATGAGAGGAGTTTCTCAAGGCATGGAGTTGAGTTCTTTTAGGAAGTTCCAATGGGTTTTAGAAGAAGAAGAGCCAGCATGAGGCTTAGAAGGTAAAATAGGTTTAAGAGGAAGGGAAGTGGTTAGAGGTTCATATGGAGGTGATGGTTCCTCATTGGTTTTTGAAACTATGAGAGTATTAGTAGTATCTTTGAGAATTTGATATTCCAAATATGGTTTCTTAGGTTTGGTGACAAGATCTTTGTGGGTTATTTTATGTTGATAATTGACCTTATCTACATTGACATATTGGGAATTAGTGTAATATTGGTCATAATCAGCATCAATTATGTAAATAGCCTTGTTGGATTATTGAGTGTGAGATGTGGAGAGAGATTCTGGGTTTTTAAAATAATAATCTTTTTTAGCTTGTATATTTTAAGAAACATTAAGGTAATCTTGATGATGGATTTGAATCATGGCTTCATGATTGAATGAATCACCAAGTATAAAGGAAATAATTTTTTTTGTAAGACCACTACATGTTTTATGGGAATGATGCATATCAGCATGGAACCAAAAAATTGATTAGGGTCATAACATTTGGGGGGATTATTGGGGTAAGTGAATGGTTTAGAGGGTGATAAAAAATGTTTCATTTGTTGCATAATTAATGGCATATGAGAAAGTCAGGGATTGTCATCTTTGGATACTCCTAGTTTGGGTTGAGGAGGATTTCTAGTTATTGCATTAGTTGATGTTGAAAATATCTTTTAATTATTTTAGTATTAAGTTCAAATTATTTCATTAAGAAGACTTGATGCTTAACTTGGTCAAGAGATTCATTTAACTTTTGGGGAGTGAAAGTTTGAACCTTGTATTTAAGTGAAGGAGTTAATGTTATAAATAATTTAAACAAATTATCATCAACCATGTTGTGATTGTCTTTGTGATCCATAGATTTCCATTATTTGATAAAATCATAAGTTGATTTGATGGGAAAATGCTTATCATTTCTAAAATAGTTAAGGAAATTCTTGAGATGATCATTGTGTTGAAACTCTTTAACTATAGGATTTACTAAATCCTATAGTTACAATATGGAATGTTGGGGAAGTTAAGTGTACCATTTTAATACATCACCGATGAAATTCTAAAGTAAAAGTTTAACTATGGAAAAAGTATTAGTTTGGATCCACTCCTTATAAATACCTCAAAATTCATTAAGAAAAGATGTAGGGTTTTTAGTGCCATCATATTTAATAGTTGGATATATATTACCAATATTAATAGAAATACTAAAATGGGATAAAGGCTCATTTTGGATGTGTTAAAGCATCTTATTTTCATGATAGGTTTGAGAATGACATTCCCCATGAAATATCTAAGATTAGGAGGAGTAAAATTTTGATTGTTTTGAGGCAGAAGAATGAGAGGATGATTAGCCATTTTGATCAAATGATGTTTTAGTTGCATCATTTGGGAAGTGTTATATGTTTACATTATGTTCATTTGTTGCACTATGTGTGTAAGAATATAGGCTGTATAAATTGGTGGGTTGGTATTGTTATGAGGATTCCTTGAATTGGTATTAGGGGGAGGGTTTCTAGGTGGTATATTCCCTATGGGGTTATTGGATAAGCTTTTGTCAATTACCCCCACATTATGGTGAGATGTTTGAAGACATGAATGTATTGATAGGTATAAAAAGGATTTGATCCACCAATATCATCTTTTGGAGTGATTTGAACCATGTTGTAATCTAAAGGTGAGGGAAGAGAAGAGGTAATCCAAGAGTGAGGATCATCTTAGGAAGTAAAAAGAGGAAGAAAATAACACCCCACATAGTGTCTAAATGGATTCAAGTTATCCAAGAAGATTTTGATAGGGATTTCATGATGCTTGATGAAAGGATATGATATTAGGAAAGAAGAGTGAAAAATAGGGACAAAGACTAGATATAAATATAATAATGTTAGAAAACATGTATAGAGTCAACTGGGTCAATAGAGTATGTGAATAAAATTCACAAAACAAGAAAATAAGATGACATAGTCAAGTTGGTCAACTATGTGTTGCAAGGGATGAAATTGAAATAGACTAAAGATAATACATATTAATATGGGTTGAAAATTTCATTCTAAACATGGAAAAGGCTAAGAAATAATAATACACAATCAGACACATTAACTATGTACTGCTTAGACAAGGGACTGAACATGGAGATAAAGTAACACATTTAGATAAGTCAACTATGTACTATAGGTATATAGTCTAAACAACCTATAAGAGATTGTATTGATAGAAATCATAGTATTCTAAAATAGATAAAGGTTTTATAGGCTAATTTTGAGTTAAAATCATACAAGCAATTGGATCAATGTGGCTTATCTAATTGGAACACAAATCACAAACCTTGCACCAACACTAACCAATGCAATTTTTGCAATACAACATATAATGATCAAATAGTAAGAAAAATATGGAAATTAAATGATAAATAATTGTTCATCCTAAGTGTTATTAATTTATAATGAAGTTTAATTTTAATATGATAAGGAGTTTGATATAAGAAGGAACTAGAAAGTAATCTAAGTCTAGTTTCAAGATGTTTATGTTGAAAGGGGTTGGTATTAGTGATGTTATTGGCTTGGTATTGGAGACTACCTCTCACTTAACAATATCTATGTGATAAGGATTTTAGGTGATTTTCCAATATATACCATCAACCACATGTTTATACTTGGCCATAAAACCAACCCAACTTCCCCCTTGGTGTGAAATCCAATTAAGTAGACCTTAGGAAAAAATGTATAATGATTTTTGAATGTAAAGTGATTTGGAAGTGCATGAAAAAGAGAAAAATAGTGTGACTAAATGGGTAATTTAAAAAAAAACTATTTAATATATGTTTATTACTCTAAGAATGCAAGGAAATTAAAAGGAAAGGTGAATTAATTACTAGTAAATAGAGATTAATTCCTTGACTGAGAAGAGTACAGAGTCAATTCAAGTGAAAATATATACAAATAGTGTAGAATAGAGTTGAATGGGTCACTAATATTCTACAAAATCAAGATCTAGAAGAACATAGTCAGACAGGTTGACTATGTCTTCTAAATAAAAGATAGACTATATAACTATGTCAAATAGGTCAACCCAATTTATTATAGGCCCATAGTTTTATAGACTACAAACTTGTGAAAAATAATACTAAAAAGGAAAATTGAAATGATAGAGAGATAATGAATGAACCTTTATGGGCTTGAATATTTTTAGATTTCAATTTTTTTATGATGTGATGTTCAAATTCTGATTCAAAATTATGCTTAATAGGGTCGATTAGTTTGATGGAGTTTGTAGAACTTATACGTTGAAGAAGAAGTGATAAATAGAGTTGACTGGATCAACTTTTTTTGTAGACCTATATGCTAAAAGAAGATATTTTCAAGTAGAGTTGATTGTTTCAGTTATTTATACAAATTTGGAATTAAAACATTATAATGTACCAAACTAATCTATCCATTAACCTATATTTGGTGAAGACCTACATAAATAGAACAAAGTCATTTGGGAGTGACTGTGTGTTAAACTTGCTCATATAATGTTAGAAATATATAGACATGTTCGATACAATATTACAAAAAAAAAAAAAAAAAATGATGATAAAATGAAAACATGAAACAAAACCTACAAGGGTTTGATTCACATTGGGTTCACTAAAATGTATGCAAAGGGAAATACAACTATTCTATTAATCAATCCTTGCTCAGAGAAGATAAATCCTACTTATACTTCTAGTTATTAATACATTAGATATTTAGGGTCATGATCAAGATGGATCCACTAGACCTAACCTAGGGTTCTCTTACCATAATAACATCACTAGAGAGGTTTTTAAAGCCTCTAGTCAAGTAACACCATGTAATAACCATAATTAGGTCCTATGTTTTCATATTCATGAAAGTAAGTAAAAATTAAATTAAAGGCCTAATCTAGTGATAACCAAAGATTGTGGCATAAAATGGTGGTTAGTAAACATAACATAAAACATTCATAAGATAATCCTAATTAAGATATGTATAGGTAAAACCCTAATACATGGAGATAGTAATATATTCAAAATCCATTACTTGTGCTACTTCTACTAATAAAATAGAGAAGTAAAGTTAGAGATAATTAATATTAACTAATTTGACCATAAGTCAAATTAGGTCAACCCTCTATATAGTCAATCCTTTTATATGGGTCCACGAGGGTGTAAATTGTGTCCCATGGTCTTTAATAATGTCAAATATATGTTTCATCTCTTGTCAAATATGTATAGTTGGTATTATGTCATCTAGGGGTCACATTTTGAGTCATTTAAGGAAATAGTATGGTTTTTAAATAAATACAAGTGTTCCAAAAGAATATTCAACATCCCCCATGTCAAAATATGCTAGAGGAGCTATGGTAAAACACATGAAATGTAGATGAAATGTCAAAACATGAAGATCAATGAGAAATATGGTAGTTTTTAGTTATCATATAATCCATGTAGTAGTTTAGGCATGTGTAGATACTCCAAAAGTGTCTCTTAATGTCCCCTTAGTCCATTTCCATGCTCAAGTAGATTTGACAAGTCTGAAAATGGCAAAAATTGACCTATCTTCCTTATTGTTCTCCTTTATAAGCTAAAATGGTCAACTAGTCTTTGCTTAGTATGGCCAGGAGGAGTTGAGTCAAATCAAGTGCTATGGTAATACTCTTTATCTACTCAAAATTCATGGTAATAGTTATAAATATTGGTATACTATGCTTCATGAACCATTATTAAGAGTGTTAATTGCTAAGAGTGTTAATGACTATTTTCTACCTGCACATCCCAATTACCTCATTTTTCCTTCTTTGTTCGATTGATATGATAATTTTAATTGTTTCACATGTTTTAGAATGACATGAAAATTCTTATAACAAGGTTATAAATATAGTTTTTATGTGTTAATATCAAGGAATGGTCCTAGACTATCTCATTCTACTAGTTAGAGACTCCATTACAGTTTGTAGGTAAGGTTCCATCAATAGTAGAGTTTCATTTTCCTTTATTGGATTTCAGACCAATGTTGATGTTGTTTTTAACCTATCATGGTATGGTTAACAACTTTACTTTCAAATTTTAATCTGAAGTAGCTATGGTTGATGGAGTAAGCCATAGTCAAAATTTCATAGTCAATTTTCTTACAACAATCACCTATATCCAACTAGAGCTTGGCCTTGAATAGTTATGGTAGTTAGATAAGAGGTTTTAAATGTGGTGATAAGTCTCATAATGTGTAAAAAAATTATTGACTTATCCAAAAGGTCAAATATTGATGACAAGTTTCCAAATAGCACATTGTCTTATATCTTGTACTAACACCTATAGGCAACTTCATCAATGGTCTAAGTGCAATCCATAGAGGTCTAAAAGAGTTGAAATGGTAGAATTTTGGACTCATTTGTGATATTCATAAGGTCTAAGAACATTGAAAAGTCCATTGTGACAATGGTAGAATCATGATATGGTAGATAGACCTAAGGCCTTGTTAATAAATTTGGAATGTTACAATTGAGACATTATAACTTAGTTTCTCTGAATCATGTTTTGCCCATATACTATGTCTTTGAATAGTAGAGTGTCTTGAGATATGGGTAGTCTAAGTAATTTCCATCTTGTAGCCCAAGTATAGGGTCAATTCTTAACATAAGAAGATGGTTGTCTGATCAAGAAAGAATGATGGTGGAATGCTTCCTAACATAGACATTTTTGACCTAAAAGACTTAGAAAATAATGTGGTAAGATGACCAAAAGAAACAACTTGTAGTGACCTATGGCAGTTAGTGAGACTACAGTCTCTAAACATGAGTTTATCTCACATAATTGGAGGATGACCTAAAGAAACATAAGTAATACATAGATAACCATCTACAAGAGTTTTCAACTCCTATATAGTGCATATTTATAGGTTCCCACAATCAATATAGTACATACACTAACCTAGGTAGATAGAGGATGCATGTGTGAAGTATTGATAGATATTTAGGATGGTAAACATGTTGATACCAATCCCATAGTGGTAAATAAATCTTCAAGTGATCCTAGTATGCAAGAGCTGAGTAAAGACAAATTTTAAACCTCACCTACAGTCAGTTAAATTAATGTTAGAGCCTTGAAGAGGTGACCAAGCCTTATCATTTGGTATATAAGGTCATAAAGACCTATTACATCCCTCCATAACTCCACTTTGGTAGAGCAAATAGGGGAAATGCCTTCAAATTGTATCTCAGATAGAGGGCACTCCTAATCATGATGAAACTACATGATTGGTGTGTAGATGATAGGATAAAATGATGAGGAGTCTTGGGATACTACATAATTGTGTGGAATATTTGTTTGGACATTGAAAAATGTGGATAAGACCTCACAATCATTGGAAATTACATAGGGTGGTCATGGGTAACTAGAACACAATTAGTCATATTAGGCCTAAAACTAGACCTAAGCCCTATAAGGGTCTAGCCTCACTTCTAATACCATATGAACACTCTAGTCTAGTTGAGAGACTTTAAGGGTAGGTATAAGGTTGATCAAATACATTGAGTTATATAAGAACAACATAAAATGATCAAATTGGCCTAAAATCATGCCAGTGGTACCTAGAATATACTCAAAAGCTTGATAGGACATTTTTAAACACTCACATATATATGGACACAAATAATGTGAGATTAAGAATATAAGGGTAATTTTGGAGGATCTTATACTCAATATTTGTGGAATTTGTATGGAGGTTGGACCTCAAGAATTTATGAATAATCCTTAACAGTCCAAATAGATGAAAACCCTCCTTAAACTCTTATCTAAGACTTAATGGAGTAAATAGGAAAGAATATGAATTTATATGGGGTTATTTGGCCATGAAAGTGATTTGGATATGTCAATCACTCACCCATGCTCCTTTCTACCCAACTAGTTTTTACCCTACGTGTTTGAACAAGGTAAAAATAGGGGTTTTCATAGGTTTTTTATTATTTTATAGGTGAAAAATGGAATTGGTAGATGAGAAATATTGTATGTGGTCAAGACACTCTATATATGCATCTCTCTCCATGTAAAATCATAAAAACATCTTTGTTATACCATTCATCACAAGTAGTCTTGGACAAATAATTAAAATGATGAGTGGTTACTTAGTGAAAATATGAGAAGTCCAATTTGTGTTATTTTTAAGGTCTAATTCATGGATTGGAAGGTGTAAGGACTTTGAATAGTTTTCCTAACACCTCTTCCATGGATCTGGTTGTGCAACTGAAGGTCACTTTGATGACAATTATGAAAATTGAGGCCCAAAAGACCAATGAATGACTATAAATGGTGAGTACAAGTGTCATGAAGAAGGATAGTAGTTAGGAAAACATATGATGACTATCATAACATGTTTATAACATCCCTAAGATAGTGCATATGTTTCAAATCTCCATATTTCAGTTTTGAATAGTCAAGAGATGCCTCATCATGAAGGTAGTTTCAAGAAAGTAGTTGAAGACCTCTACATCAATTTTGGAGAGTTTGACATGCTTTAGATGGACACTTGTACATATAGAGACCTTCATGGTCTATTTAACACTCCATTCTCCTAAAATATAACTAGTCCTTATCAATTGACACTTGTTTTTGTGACCTTTGAGATTCACTTTCTTCTCTCTCTTCTTACATGCTCTATAAATGCAAGCCATTTTGGATTTTATTAAGGAATCCACATTAGGTATGGAAAAGCCGTACCAGTTTGATACTATATTTTGGATTTGAAATAAAAAAATTTATTCTAGTTTTGAGTTCACAATCTATCTTTACTAAGTGTGTGAAGTGGTGTATAGTGAAAGGTCATGTGATTAGTATCTATCCTTGCTTTCTCTCAACTCTTCCATGGTTGATGCAAGTAGTTTCCACTCTAATAGTTCACATAAAGTGTATTCAAGTGTATTTGTCTATATTTAAGTGTAAGGAGTATCCTTAGTGTCTAAAATCTAACCTTTGGTTCACTCAAATTTATTATTTCAATACATATCACCTCCATGTTTGAAATACTAATGTTATAGCAATTCAAGATTTTGAGACTAGTGTTGTGAGTCATGTTCTATACTAAACTTGTATGGAAGTCTAGTGGAGATCTTTCTGGTGTATGACCTCATTATATTAGTTTAATTTCATGTTACTTCTATCCCTTTTCATCCAAGAAAGTAAGTAATTTAGGTGATAGGCAAGCAAAGATAAATCTAGGGAGCTAGCCCTTAAACCTAGAGGCTTACCTCTACTATAGATAACCCATATGCCTAGAGGTAATCCAATGTTACCCAAATCATATATTAGTATTAAACAACCATCTCTAGGGTGAAATATTTGGTGATAATACTTATGGCATGCCTAGTGGGACCATTGTCTCAAATACATCTTATCAAGGTGAATGTTGGTCTTGACAACATCACAGTTGCATATGGTATTCTACTCAATAATTGGTAACTCTGTTGAAGGTAATATCTAGTTTTAGGCCAAGTTTTATCATTTATTTTGTTCATTATTCATGGTCTTTAATAGTTTAGCTTCTAGTATAGGTATCGATCTTATAAACCTACTCCTTAAAATTAAACTTCCTCTTGAAGTACAACATTGATGCGAGTCATTGTTACCCATTCATTTAATCAATCTATGTTTGTGTAATTTACTACCAAGGCCAATATCTAAGGCTATTTATAGTAATTTATTTAATGAGTTTAGCTAAAAATGTTGGTTATCAATTTTTGGTGTTGATCTATCCTAATTTTCTACTTCTTAATGTCTTAACTAAATGCTTGAAAGAAACACACTTACTCAAAATGTAAACACATGAAACTAAATTAAAATGATTTGAAATAACATCACATAATTTTTCTAGAAAGTAAACACACTAAAATCAAATATCAAAGAAATACATTAAACTAAGTTATATAATAAAGATTGATGAAATTAAAGAAATGATAAGTTATTGTTCAAATCTTAAAGTATACACACATTAACAATCTATTATGACCTATAGGTTATTAATCCAATCACACACAAAGCATTTATATTAATTCTAATTAAAGAATAATAATAAATGAATTATAAATTCCAAAATTAACATCCTATCTCCTTGGGGAGTGGGCCCTTGCTCACCCTTGGATTCAAAGTTAAATCAACACAATCCTTAGAAAGCTTCTTAATACATAGAATGAAAGAGTATTCTACTATGATATCTCTTTGTATTCAAAATAACAATTCTTACAATATTTTTTACCTTGAAGATCTAGCATGGATCTACCTTTTATTGGGCACAAAATAAACTAACTATCCTAGATACTTGGTAATAACTTAACTAACTAAACAAGTGCATATTAATAGATATTGGTTTGTTATGGCCAAACTAGAGAAGAGCATTATAAAAATATCCACACATGGTTAGGAAGATCCTCATGGCATTTCAAATACTTATTTTAACCACATCTAATCACCAAATCTTATATACAATATATCCATATCATCTTATCTAGAGTTGTAACCTATATCAACTAACTTCCATAAATGGAAAGCTATACAGAAATATAAATATATATATCCACATATATAAAAATAAAAAGTATCTAAAGGAGTCCTAAATTATCATATAATATATAAGGACCTCTATAATGCATTATAACATGTGGATGAGTCCATAGCAAGTTGTGAGAGTCTGGATCATGAATATCATAATTTGTAGCTTGAATGTCATAATCCATAGATGTCTGTCAAAGTCCATAAAATGTTTGGCAGAGTCTAAAGCTGTGCTCAAATGATCAATTTGTGGTCATGGTAATTCCTTGTCTACATGATATCATATTAAAAATATTATTTATATTCTATCATATCTATACATATCAAAATATGGAAGACTAAACATGCAAATAGTTGGAACATCATGGAAAAGCTATGTACCTAGGGATATGATATATTATTATATATGGGTTGATGGAGATGCCAACACATGGCACACATCCCCTTAGTTAGTTATATGGGTAAAAAATATTAGGATAATAGAGTAACTTGTGGAATTAGTACATTGGGTAATGGTCAGCCTATATTAGGATTAGGAGGTTACCCATCCATGGGTTAGATAGATGTCTATATATAGGAGATGATTATCATGGTAAAGATATAAAGTAACCATTGATTCTTCTATTATAAGAGGATATTGGAGGTTTTCCCCTCAAAGAGACATTGTGGAGTTATTCCTTCCTAAAAGAGTATTATATGGTGTTTCCCTACCTTAAGGGTATTTATGCATATATTGAATATCAAGATCATAACATTGGTATCAGAGCTTTGATTTAGGCAATTTGTGTGGAGAAAAACCATAATTTTTCTATATCTTCTAAAATATGGGGAATTTTTATTCTAAATTCACTTGATAAGATATTTATATGATTCAAATATTCAATATATTTATAAATACCCTTAAGGTAAGGAAACACCATATAATACTCCTTTAGGAAGGAATAACTCCACAATGTCTCTTCGAGGGGACAACCTACAATATCCTCTTACAATAGAAGACTCAATTCTTACTTGATATCTTTACCATGATAATCATCTCCTATATATATACATATATCTAACCCATGGATGGGTAACCTCCTAATCCCAATGTAGGTTGACTATTACCCAATGTACTACTTCCACAAGTTACTCTATTATCCTAATATATTGTAACCATATAAATAACTAAGGGGATGTGTACCACATGTTGGCATATCCATCAACCCATATAGCATAATATATCATATCCCTAGGTACATATCAAAAATAATGTTAATTTAGACTTGCATGAACTTATAGAGATAAAAATATTCATTTTATACCTTAGGATAGTTATAAACCCTAAGACTACAAGAAATGCTTAGCTCAAATGGCATGTTTATGGTTGTGAAGAATGATATATCATGACTATAATAATTCATATTATGGGATCATCATTTCCCCCACACTTTACCTTTTGTAAGTCCAATTGTAAAATAACTTCTCCTATCCTCATAAGTGTGAATCGTCTACACTAGTTTGAGACTAGATCATATATGGAGTAAAAATATTGTAATATTATCTCATGAAGAGAAGTAAATACCATATCCATGTTAAAAAAATGGATCCAAAGAGTAAAATATTCCTCAAATTGTGGCCTTAAATTATACCATGGAGACATAGGAAAAATAAATAGAGGTGGTCTAAATCTCATCCAAATCCACAAATTTTCCCTCCTTGAAGTACATCAGTTATCTAGTTAATGGCCTCAGCTCTTATAAGGGTCCATCTGATAGTGATAGGAGAAATAAATTATCTATATTTTAAAGGGACTATCAAAAAATTCTAGCATTGACTACGGGTAGTCACCACTTAGTCAAAAAAATGTTGGACAAATAATTAAAATTTTATAATGACATCTTGTAGAGTGTGAATATAGTGATCATGGATTTTAGACTATTAAAAATTGAAAATTTTGAAATTTTCCAATATTTATTATGCATTATTAAACTAGAGCCTGATGCATATTCCAACTTATCTTATAATATTTATATGGTCATTATATCTATCTTTCCATGCTATTTGATTCACGTAGGTAGAGAGAAGGGATCTCAATTATAACTCTCCAAAAAATAGATTGACCAAGAAATTATTAGTGTTCCCCAAAATAATCTCACATATATAAAATTCACATAATAAATCTTGTCTATTAGGAGTAATTTTCTAATAGACTATCAAGAATTACTCACTTGTATTAATCTCATGTGGCAATTCATAAGAGATTTGGAGTAACTACCATTTAAAAAATTACTCATTCAATAATAAACTATATCAAGGGGATGGACTCATACAAGCTAACAATTTTTCACCAAACTGATGAGTGAACTATATGATTTGTCTAGCTTGTTCTTCCTATTGATGTGTTTGTGTCAAGTCTTCTTACAATTTTTGTTTCTCCTTATCAAGAAGTTTTTTTTGTTTCTTTAATTCTCCAAGATTATAACATTTGAAACCATTGCTTCTTCATCATCAATAGCTAGTATCAACTTCCTCCTTCTCTTTTGAGTGAGAGGAATAATTTATTCATGTGAAGCCTCTTAGGGTGTTTGATGTGAAATAGGGTCTACAGTGGGTTCATCTTCTATGATATGAATGGGTTCCTATGTAGAAGTAGTTCGGGAAGGTGGATTAGAGTTTCTTGTGGAGGACCTGAGTCTTAACATTTTACTTGGTTCTAATGGTGAAATCACATTGAGGGGACTTAGAGGTCTAGATGGAGTATCCTAGAAATTGATGTTATGCTCTGAATTGACTCAAGAGTAACCACTTTAGATGAATAAAACCTTGGTGGACCCATAGATCTTGAATAAAATGGATCTCATGGTATGTTCTTATCAATATTTAGTTATTTACTATTCTTTCCTTTAGATAAATAAATCCATGCTTCTATGCACTACTCTTATTAAAGAAAATGATGTTGGGTTATCAACTAAATGAGTTCATAATGGTAGATAAAATATGGGTTATTAAGGTATCTCATATCCATGACTTGTATAGACCCTACCAAAAATGAGGGTAATTTGATTTGATGTTGGGGCTATTTCAAGACATACCTTAGATGAATCATCATTCTCATCATAATATAAATTAAAATACTACCTTATCCATCACAAGTGAGGTATTTGATAATCCAAAAAGATACAAACCCCTATGGTTGAGATAATGAATCTCTATTGATACCTTTAATTATATTGTTGAAATCTTAAGCACACACTAGCACTAGTTTTCCCTCATCATGGAAAATATATATGAGGTCATTAAAGGAAGATATTCCTACAATCCTAGCCCCTTCATCTAGAATCATAGATAATTCACTAATAACCTAACTAGAGAATGGAATTTTTATGCCTTTGATAGTGTAAAAATCTATCTTTAGGTGGAGGACAAATTGTGTAAGAAGGGTTTTATCAAACCCCTATAATTTCATGAAAAAATCAAACCATCTTATTGCTTCAAATAATTGTTTTGCTTATTCATCTTCTAAGAGACCTTCTACAGATTTAGGCTTAGATTTCTTCCTCTGTCCCATTCTAAATTTTTTAACTCTTCATAAAACACAATAGTCTATATCTCTACTCAAGAAGAAGAATGAAACTTCATTAGGTTCAATGTATTATGAAATCAAGGGTATCCTTATTTATCTTAATGATATAGATGAACCCCACATCTCACCAAACATGTTGAGTGATGATGACAAATTAAGTTGATCATGTCATAAAGTAATAATGATTAATTATTATTACCTTTTTATCTATTTGAAATCATCACACTGTCAGTTCTCTATCAATTGATTTTCCACATGAGTTGCGATACAATGACAAATACATGGTCATCATGGAATTTCTTATGACTTGACAAGACAAAAACTATAACATGTAGTCATATTACAAAAAGTAACTTTTGAAAAGATTCCCTACTAATGTGGGAATATCCTTCACATATAACTATGTAGTCTTTGCCACTATTTGATCATATACTTGCAGACTTATAAATTTAAAATATAACCTTTAGTAAAATAATAAACACTATACCTTTAAAACTCATGATGTTATCCTTATTTTGCCTTTTTCACTTGTTCTTACAAAATAAATTGCATGAATTAGTATAAGGAATGATATAAAATATGATAACATCAATGTTATTGCTTTGAACAAGGAGAATCAATCATAAATTTATAGACTCATTTTTTTGATTTTTTTAGTTTTTGCCCCTACCTAGCCATTTACTAGTTTTTTTTATCAACGTTCATTTTACAATACATGATCATCTAGCAAGCTAGTTTTCTGGTCAAGTCTATTAACAATATCCCTAAGGATTTTCATTATTGAAATTTATAATTTTTTTATTTTATTTTATTTTTTATTTTTTAAAATTTTTAGAGAAGAGGTGAATCCCCTTCCTTTATTAAGGTCATATTATCTTCAAGGGTCAGTAGTCATAGAAGCTTTGAGTTCTTTCATGAGGCAAGACTCATTTTATACCTACTGGATGAATTTTTCTTTACTAGAAGGCTTTTGGTATAGTTTTAACCTATGTCTATTGACTAAGAGTGTATTTTGATTACCATCTATAGGTAGCAATTATGCTAAACCATTATCAAAAATATTCTCTATCCAAAATGGTACTAGCCATCTATTTCTTAACTTACCTTTAAAGTGTTGATACTTAGAATCATATAAAAGTGCCCGTTCTCCTTCTTTTAATTGTCTTTCCTTGATGTGAAAATAATTCCATTATTTCCTTTGGCATTGCATCATCTCTATCTAATACAAATATTCTACTCTCATTTCATCCATCTCACTTAGTTGTAAAATTATCTCTCTTTATACTTCATCTAGTCAATACCTACTTCTAGTGTAGTCCTTAAAGTTTACATCTTGAATTTAATTGAAATGAGAGGTTTCTTACCAAACACTAGTTTATATGGCTAAAAAATAGTAGTGGTCTTACACATTATGTTGTATTCCCATATATCTTCTATAAGCTTGGCTGTCTAATTTTTCCTATTATTACTGACTATCTTGGTAAGGATATTATCTAACTCTCTATCGGTAACCTCTTCCTATACTTTTTATTGTGGGTGGTATGTAGAAGAATTTATATGGTTAAGTTTGTATAATTTTATAAATTCTTGAATCATTTTGGACATAAAATGGGATCCCTAATCATACACTATCTCTCTAGGTGCTCCAAATCTCTGCATGATCCTAGATTATAAGAGATCTTCTACTACTTCTCTTACAAATGAAATATCTTGAAATTTATAGGTTTATCAATAATTGTGATATCAAATTCCTATAAAAATAATATCCATCTTAAGATTATTCCTCGTAGCACTAGTTTATTCATCAAATATCTAATAGATACATGATTAATATATACAATAAATTTGTAACCAATGATATAGTGTCTAAACTTGTTTATGGCATAAATCACAACAAAGAATTATTTCTTAGTGGTTGTATATTTTATCTTAGTAGGATTCAAATTATTGCTAATGTAATATATGGCATACATTTATACATATCCATCTGTTTATCCCAAAATTGACCCCATAGCATGATTATATGCATCAATATAAATATGGAAGGAATGTGACAAATTAGGCCCTCTTAGGACTATAGCAAAACTCAATTTTTCCTTAATGGTATAATAATATTGTTGGAAATATGGAATCCAAATAAAGACACTCTCTTTTTTCAATAAAGTAAACATTAGAGCAATAATTTTTCTAAAATATTTTATAAACCTTCTATATTATCTTGTGCGACCTAAGAAGCTTTTGATATCAGTCTAGTTTTTGTGGATAGGTAAGTTTAAAATGACTTTAGATTTATTTAGATCCACTTAGATTACTTTTATATAAATATGATGTCCTAAAACTATTATTCATCTACCATTATTAGACATTTTTCCTTACTCAAGAATAGATGGTGTTCTTCACATGTTTTTAGTACTTTTCTTATATTATTCAAACTTTAATCAAAGGATTATCCATGATGGTAAAATAATCTATACAAATTTTTACACACTCATTAGTTAAATCTAAAAATATGGATACAACTACTCATTAGAAGGTAGTAGGTGCATTACATAAACCAAAGGTCAATACCCTATACAAAAATGTCCCCCATGGACAAGTGAAGGTTGTTTTATATTGATCTTTAGGTGCCACTTGTATCTAATTATACCCACTAAAACCATCCAAGATAGAGAAGTATCTTTTCCCTACCAAGATATCAAGTACTTGGTCAATAAAGGGTAAAGGAAAATAATATTCATGGTTGCTTTGTTTAGTTCCCTATAGTCTATGCATACTATCCATTTACCCTTTTTCTTAGAAACAATAACCAAAGAAGAGACCTATTGGATGTTAGAAATAGGATAAATGAACCCTACTTATAGAAACTTTTCTATCTCAGTTTTCACAATGTCTCTTAAGGCAAGATTAATTCTTCTTAGAGGCTGCCTTACTAGTTTAATGTTTTCTATTTAGATATGGTGGGTACATAAACTTGTATGGATTCCTTTAATTTATATATATTCCCAAAAAAATATTTATTATATTCTCTGAGTACATTAAAGACTTTCACTTCCTAATCATCTATCAACCACCAACTATTTATGTCGAGTAACTTCCCTGGTGCTACTGTGATTTACTTAGTGCCTAGATGGGAAGAATCTATTTGTTTGAATTCACTCATTAAAGAGTTGAGAGGATAGGTATATGTAAATAACATATGGAATGTGACATCATCTTTGATAAATTTATCTCCTATATAATTCACTCCATCTAGAGGATAATGAAAGGTTGTTAAAAATTAATTTTGACCTTTATGTACCCATTGCATAAAATTATGTTGAATTTGTTTATGGTTTTACAATATGATGGAAGATGTGGGAAAGGATGGGTGTTTATAAGGATAAGAAGTGATTTCATTATAGTATCCTTTATCAAAGTTCATAGATGGAATGATAAGGTATGTAGCTAGAATGACAAAGTCCATATCAGTTCCAATACTTCTTGTTAACTCATCCTCTACTTATTCCACATGATCAATGATTGTGACCATAGATAGAGAAGATAAAATATCACATTTTTTTAGGTTGGTCTACCCATAACTATTTTACAACATTGATTGATGGTTGTGCAGGTGGATATAAGGAAATGTGTTTTACTTTAAGACCATTTGAGATGGTCATATCCTTTGATCTTCAATCAATCAAATCCACCACTATTACTAATCAAGGCCTTCCTAGAATCAATGGGTGTCCAATTATTTTTATTTTTAAGTTGGAGAATAATAAAATTAATGAGGTACTCCTATGAATCTAAGGTTAATGTTATATCCTCAATGACACCTTCTGGCTTAGTAGTGGAATGATCTACCATTTGTAAGATTGTGGTAATGGGTTGCATATTTTTTAGAGAGAGATTTTTCATGGTGTTTTTATTCATTACATTAATATCATCACCTAATTCCACAAATAAATTTGATATCTCTTTCTTTCCAATCAATACAAAAATGATATGACTCCCTAGATCTCAATATTTGGGTAAAAGTAGATTACCTACTACTAAATCGTCAAGCTTTCTATCTACTTGTATAGTCTTGGGATATTGTCTTTTCCTTCTAGGTGTATTTACACAAATTTTTTATCACCCAATTGAGTTATGGAATTTCCTAATGGTTTGAAATAATGAAATTTCCATATTGATATTTCTAAGTTCCTAAATCAACTCAAATTCCATTTTGTCTTCCACTTCCCTTAATAATTTTGGAAAGGGAATAGATGGATCTTTTGGTGTGACTTCCTCTATTTTTATAGGTTTCTCTTCTAACTCTTCTTCTTTCACTATTGAGTTTGTTGAATTTATTTTTCATGAGGCATTTCTATGATGATAATCTGAGGTTCTTATAACATTTTTCCTAACATGAGATATATGTCTTCGCATTCGATAACACCTACCCCTATGGTTTCACCTTGTTCATTTTTAATAAACTTTCTTATTCTTTGGATTTAATACCATATGGGCAGGTATTTAAGGTTGGTTTACTTATTATGTAGGGGTTGATTGAGTTTCTTGAGGAACTATCAATGTTTGATTTTATGGATACATAATTTGTTGTTGATTATAGTTTGGGCTAGGATTCCAATGTTGATTTACCCATTGATTATAATGACCTCGGGGTATCTAAGTTTGATAAAAAAAATTGTGTCATAATCCATGGTTTTGGCATCCATTCCTATTTGCCCCACTATGGTGGAGCTGCCCAAACTTGTTGAGGTCCATGCCATTGTGGAAAAGGAATCCTTGAGCCAAACTATTGTGTTTTATTTCATGGAAAGGCATTCTTTGAATTTGAACATAGTTTACTTCCTCTATTGTATGTATGTTCTATTTGAATTGGTTATTAAGAGTATGAAGGTGAATATAATTTATTGTATCATGATCTTGAGCATCACATATTCCATAGATTTTAGTTTTATCTAAAGGGCAATCTATGAGTGCATGTTTTAATCTGCACTATGGACAATAGATTTATAGTGGTTTAGTGTTAGATTTAACCTTATATTTCAGTCCATATAATGTTGTGTTTAGTTGAACCAATATATCTATTTTGAAATTTGCTAGTTTCACCATGAGTTAGCTTATATCACTAGATTTCCCTAGTTTACCTCTCCTACTACTGGGTTTTGTTCTAAAGTAGTTGGTACATAATATTTTAATCTATTGGAATTATTGTTTGGTAATATGTCCATTCCCCATGATATTAAAATAATCTATAGAGGAACCATCCAATAATTTAAGGAAAATAGTTGTGATCACTTCTTTGGATAGCTCATATCCACACCTGTTATGGGTAAAAGCAAATCGGTCTAGATAATTTTCAAGGTTTTCATCTTCATTTTGTTTTATCATAAATTTTTTTAATTTTATATCCTTGAACCTATAGTAATCTTTTTATTTATTTATGAATACTATTTCCATTTCTCTCCAAGTGTTGATACAGTTTCCTGTTAGGCCCATAAACGACCTCATTGCTCCTTCCTTCAAAGTAGAGGGAAAGAGTTTCAACTTTTGATTGTTTGAAGAGTAATCATAGTTTTGGTAAATAAATTTTAACTAAAAAAGGAATTTATATAGGAATTCAATGGACATACCTCTAAATTTAGGTAGATTATATGGGTAAATATTTGTCATTGTTGTTTGAGCATCATTCTCAAAGATAATAAGATAAGAGAAAGTCCTCTCAAGATGATTCTTATGAGGTTTTTCTATATGACCTATATTTTCTCCCATTGTAAATATATTTATATTGAGAGAAGGATATCCTTCAAGGTCTTATAATTTTTTTAGTGTTTGAATGTTTAACTTTTGTAGAAGAAGATTCCTCTAGATTCTAAGATGTACTTTCAAAAGACTCACTTATTTCCTTCTTAAAGTTTTATTTTTTTGAAAGTACTTTGATTCTTTCTCTTAAAGGATGAGCATATTTTAGAACAAACCTTCATTTTGAATCCCTTTTACTACTCATATACTTGTATTTGAAAAGAGAGTGATATATTCTTTTTTTTTTTGTTTTGCTAGTTTTTATTTTTAGGTTAAGAGTTTACCTTACTAAGACTTTTTAAGAATTCCCTAGTAACAACACCAAAAATTATGGGGTTAATTATTACCATTTCATTTAAACAATCTATGTTAGTGTCATTTCTTACTATGGCCAATGTCCAAGGCTATCTACAATAAGGTATTTAATGATTTTAGATAATAGTGTTGGTTGGGGTTTTTAGGTATTGATCTATCCTAAGCTTCTAATTCCTAGTGACTTAAATAAATGCTTGAAATAAACACACTTGATCAAAATGTAAACACACAAAATTGAATTAAAATGCTTCAAAATTAAATCACAAAATGTTGTCAAAAAATAAACATACTTAAATCAAATATCAAACCCATACTCTAAACTAAGTTGTAGAATAAATATTACTGAGACTAAATAAATGATAAATGCTTGTTCAAATCTTAAAGTATACACACATTACAAATATATTATGACCTATAGGTTATTAATATAATCACACACAAATAATTGATATTAATTTTAATTTAAAAAAATTATAAATACCAGAAGTAACATCATGTTTCCTTAGGGAGTGGGCCCTTGCTCACCTTTGGATTTAGGGTTAAATCAAATCAATCCTTAGAAATATTCTTAATACAAAGAATGAAAGAGTATTTTTTATGAAATATCCTTGTATTCAAAATAATAATTATTATAAGTTTTTTTCACCTTGTAGATCAAGCATGGATCTACCTTTTATTGGACATAAAATAAATTAGCTATCGTAAATAATTGGTAATAGCTTAACTAACTAAATAAGATGATATTAAAAGATATTGGTTTGTTATGATTGAAATAAAGAAGAGAATTATAAAAAGATCCACATGCGATTGGTAATATCCTCATGGGATTCAAAACTACTTCTTTTAACCATATATGATCACCAAATCTTATATACAATATATCTATATCATCTTATCTAGAGCTAAAACCTATATCAACTAACTTCCATAAATGGAAAGCTATACAAAAATATAAATGTATATATAAACATATATAAAAATAGAACGTATCTAAAGGAGTCCTAAATCATCATGGAATAGCTATAAGAACTTCTAGAATACCTTGGAACATGTTATGGATGAGTCTGTAATGAGTTATGAGAGTCTAGAGTATGATTGTCATAATATGTAGCTATCTATAAAAATCCATATAATGATTGGCATAGTTTGGAGCTATACTCAAATAATCAATTTTTGGTCATGTCACTTCCTTGTCTTCATGAGATCATAGGATCATGCTTATTTAGATTTTATCATACCTGTACATATTAAAATATTGAAGACTAAACATGAAAATTGTTATAACATCATACAAACAATGCTAACTTATGACTCACATGAGCTTATAAATATAAAATCATTCATTTTTTACCTTAGTATAGCTATAAATCCTAAGACTACATGTAATTCTCAACATAAATGGCATAGTTATGGCTATGAAGAATGATATATCATGGCTATAATGAGTCATATCATGGAATCATGAAATATTCTCAACTTATCTCTACCTTTTAAGAACAAGAAGGCTTTGCAAGCCATTTAGATCAAAAGAGTGAATAACTTGAGGAAAACATGGCTAGGCAAAGTGCCTTCCTAACCTTTAAAACTAAAAATTTCATACACCTTAATTCATATGATGATATACCCCCTAATTCTACCAAAAGTGCTCCCACTTTCAATATTGAAGTTCATGTCACCCCTAGTGAGCATTTAGAGACATGTCAAATTTTTTCACCTTTCATAATGTTATTGAGGTCAACATTGTGATAGACTACATAACATGTCTCCTAAAGGTAAGGCCCTTGATTGGTATAGGACATTGTCAGGATAGTGTGTCACTACTTGGGATGATTTTGGAGATTTATTGACTTCAATTTTTAAGGACAAAAGTGATCACACATCACTTATTCATCAATTGAATGTGATTCAAAGAGGTCCCAAGGAGATAAGGCATAACTTTAATGAGATATTCCAAAGAACATGGCATATGATACCTTCTCCCATGAGACCACCTAAAATCTTTGTGTTTCTTACATATCTAAGGGATATTTGAACTAACATAGAAATCATGTTGTACTCTATGGGTGGTTACACCTTACCTAAATCTTATGACCTTGGAATTAGAGCTAAGAATGGCCTAATACAAGATGGAAAACTACATCCAAAGTATCCATGCCTCTACTCCAAAATGTATGATACTAATCCAAGGTTTTCTCAAATTCTAAATGCAAATACCAAGCCTAGAACTACCCCTAAGAAGGAAAAATATGACACTAATTTAGATACAAGGGTTAAGGCCTTAAAAGCTTAAATTAGGCAATTACATCTATAATATGGAGTTAACCAAAACCCCTACTCCTATCTTCAACAAGGAAATAGGTTCTTACCTTAATAATATGGTGAAGGGAGAGGATAAGGATAGCCAAAATTTAATAATCCACCCAATGCATATAACCCAACTTCCACCTCTAATACAAGAGCCAAGGTACCAATTCATAGCAGATTGTTCCAAGGAGAAGAATGGTAGAAAGGGAAATTCATGGATTCTAATGAAGGTGGAGAGAAAGATTTGGTTTCTCAAGGAAGATTTATTCCTCAATTATTAGTTGAAGATGAAAACCTCATACAAGTAAATGAAGGATGGCATCCTCAAGGAGTGAACCTTGAAATTTTTATAGTGGAAGATAATTTTATCTTCAATCAAAATGTTTAAGTTGTAGATAATAATATATCTAATAGGAAGGCTTTAGGATATGTCAATGGTGTTGATACAAGTTTAATAAACCCTATTAAAAGGTAGCAAGGTGTGATTATAAGTTTTATAGTCCCTACATATTCTAAACCCAATTAAAATAAAATAAATTTAAAGTGTGACTCAAATTTCCCTAATAACCTAAGTTTAAGGAACTTTTTTTCCTTCAAGAACAAAAAAAATGTAAATGTATCCTACTCTAAACATTGTTGATTTCTTCAAAATGTTCTAAGACATATATTTATCTTTGGTAAGTACTTCACATGCCTAATCAAAATGACCTCCTTCAAGAACAACTATGTCAAATCCACCTAAGCCCTCAACCATCAAGTCATGGTACTATTTCCCTCACCAATGCTCCCACTCACATTATGTAACCCTCTTACAAATTAGAAAATTCCCCACCCTTCTACCTCACTCTCATTATGTGAGACAAACTTGTTCAAAACTACATAGAGGATAGTAGGTTTAGTACCTTAATGATGCATAAGCTTGTAGTAGATAAGTTATGTTTGAAATATGAATCATATAGTAAGGGAGTGCTTCAACTTGATGGGACACCAACTAAGTCAAGGGGACTTATTAAAGGGTTGAAAATTTTCTTTCATGATTGTCCTAGCTTTCCAATTCTTCAAGACATAATAGTGGTTGATTTGCCTACTCACTTTGCTATCTACCTTTCAATGAATTTCACAACCAAGACAGGAGGCTACCTCTTATCCAATTGGTTCTTTTTGTCCTTCAAGATAAGGTATAGAGAAAAGCTAACCTTTAGACCTGAACCATTGGCTAAGTTTCATATTTATTCCTATGTAAAAGTAAGCTCTAACCTCAATTGCATAATTAATGATCAAGAAGAGTTTACTATGGATGATGGAGCATCCTCTAAACTTGAGGGAATATCTAATATTTTCCTAGATGAGTATGGTGCAGATACTTATGGACATGATCCATATACTTTCTTTGATAAAATTGATCTTGGCACATACATCATCCATGAAGTAGGTGATGGAAAATCTGAGGTACACATCAATAATTATTTTCCATAAATTATTGAAGGTAATTACCTCTTTCATTTACTTGATGATGATGTTCTTTAAATCATATTAGATTAGGATGATGAAGATAATAATTCCTATCTACCTACACAAGATGGAGGAGTCCATGAACATGATATCCATGAAGAGAAATATGACCTATGGCAATAGTTCCATGCCATAGTTAAGGAGTTGAGTAGTTATTTAAGTTAACTTCTCCTCTTAGGAAACATGAATATAATAGTAAGTTTTTTTATGAACCTAAAATGCATGAAGGAGATTATCTTGTTAAAAATGAGGATGAATGTCTAGTCACTACCAATAAGATTATAATCATAAAGGAGTTAAATAAACACAAGGGAAAGATGTGTATGTTTGAGGAGAAATAAACATCTCAACCTAAGTTTAAACCATTTTTCAATTTTATGGAGTAGAAAAGGGACAAGATTTATGGTTCTAAACATCAAGTACATCATGATAGTGAGGAAAGTGAAGTTATGACAACTTTGATGACCCCCAAGGTACAATTTAAGGAGTGCCAATTAGATATGATAGAGATCAAGCAAGTTGTAAACTCAAAAAATCCTCTTGTAGGGTTCTATGGAACATTATTTAATATCCATGTGAAATACTTGTATATAATAAAAGACTTAAGGATGCTAAGTCATTTAACCATCAATATAAGCAAGTGTTAATTAATAAGTATGATTCACATGATGGATGGCTTTTATGGAGTAGTAATGATGTAAGAGACCTCAAGTGTTTGAGGTTTTTTACATATTAGGATAGGCATGCTCTGCTTATGTTGTGTGTGTTACCCCTAAGTGTTCTTGAGAACACATGTGTGTTTGCTTTAGTGTGTTATATTTTATGTTTTTTTTCCTATTATTTGGTGTGTGTTTTTTATTAAGGGGAATCTTAGGAATGCTCAAGGATTGGTATAGGATGTGTCTTGGAGTCATGTTTATGAGTGAAATTTGAATTTGAGTCTAAAATTAGTTTCTCCCACCAAAAATAATTTTCAAATTTCTAAGATGTTTTATGTGGTTTGAGTAAATGTTGATGATATGTAAATGATGAATAAATATTTAATAGAACTTTAAGGTCTTATGTAATTTCATAAGCTGGTTATGAGTCATATGTTAGGATAGGTGTGAGGTGGCATCTAGAGTGGCCAACACACTATGTGGGTTTAGATATTGTTAGAATTTATTGATCAAGAAATAGTTACAAAGTTACTGTTTTAGGAGCCTATATCATATGTATAAAGGATATAGTGTGTGTGTGGTTTGAGGTAGGGGAAAGAGAAGAAAATAAGATAGGCATTGTTGAAAGAAGGAATGAAGGTTTGCCAAGATCATATATAAGACTATGCAAGTCATTTTGTGATGAATAAAAGATTAAAATGAATAAAATGGTGATGGATAAGTTGATTACAATGAGTATTGAAATATTTACATATTAATAATTTACTCTCAAGACTAAGGATATGAATATTTATGACTAAATATGCTTACTCTACATTTTTGTACATTTTATGTTTATGTATTGGAAGAAGGTACAAGTTATATGTAAAGGATTTGTTTAAAAATGTTTGTGAAGAACCTTGTGTTTTGGTAATTTAAATTTCAAAATCTTTGGTGCTTCAGGTAATTTTCACATTGGTTCCTAATTCTTGAGTTGCAACAAACTTGTTATACCCTTATTTCATGAAATAATTATATTTCAATCACAAGTGTGCATTATGGAGAATAGGACCACATATTGATTAAACCATTAAAATATCTATATCAAAAATTTTATATTTGTGTGATTAGGAATTTTCAATAATCCTTAAAATCACATTCATTATATTTGAATAAAAAATTTGATGCCAACCTATAAACTATCCACATATAGGTAGTAAGCAAGGAAAATGGGAGAAAGCATATGATTAAGGCATTATAATGAGTAATTATTGGCTATAACAAGTTAATTTGGGTGTTATGAAGTCGTGTTAACCTTGGTGAGAGTTTATAATTCCCTTTCGGGACTTGAGAACCTTAAAATATGAGCCATAAACCCTGTTGACAATATTTACATGAACAAACCAATGAAAAGCTTGATTAAAACATTGAAAAAATGAATCAATGAGTCATGATATTGATTGATAAGGTGGGTATATTTATTTCATACCTTAAAAATCTTACAAGACCTTTTGACACTTTGTACAAAGCAATTTTGAGCCTTTTGTGTACTCTCGGGCTCTTATAGGATCCGTAAACCCTAAAACTAGGGTTTTGATGATTTATAGAGAATCCACCCATTAAAGTTTGAAAAATATTGTAATTTTTTGTTTATTAGGGTCCTTTAAATTATTTTAAATATTTTTATGTGATTTATAATGGTTACATACCATTTTTACACATTGTTTGTAAGTAGTGTCTTAAAAGGCCTAATAGACCTAAACAAGGAACAAAAAGAGGTTAGTAAAGTGATTTAGGGTATGACTTAAGGATTGAAACTTTGTTGAAAATGAGAATGTGATAAAGGGTATAAATAAATGAATTATTTTTTCTAATTTGTGACCATATGTATCCATACTAACATAAATTCAAGAAAAAAGGCTATTAGCCATGTATGCTAAAATTTGTAGAGTTGTAAAAAAGATGTATAATGCAATGAAGGGTTGTCTAAGATGAATAAAGAGTATAATAAGAGTGTAATGTAGATGATATTTATGTGTTGAAACTTCTTGGGAGTCCTATTTCAATAATAAATTGGTTTGAACTAAATAAATCTTTATGAATAGAGGGGACTAATCTATGAATTTGTTTAAAAAGGAATACAAGGAATGAAGAGTATGAATTCCATGTATGAAAATGCATTGTGTGAAGTCCCTAAGATAAATAATAAGATATTTTATAGTTTCTTAAAACCTAAGGATAGAAGAAAATAATATTGAAGTTTGAAAAGAAGGAGAATATTGATAGTAAGAGTTAGTAAATGCAATTGAAGGACCATAGAAGGAGTAGAGTCAGCACTTTAGCTCTGCCTCATTTGGTACCAGAGCCATATAGATGATATGGGAATAGGTATATATATGTTTAATACATGGTTCATATTTAATGTTGCATGTTGATCAATAAATTATAGGTAAGCAAATAAAGAGGCAATTTTCAAGGTGTCTTGTTGAAAGATAGAGTAAGAAAGCAGATAAAGAGAAGGTATGATCTATGTTGTGATTGATTATTTAGTTTGGATGTATTGATGATGGTATATGATAGGTGAATAAATAAAATAGTACATATTTAAGTGGCAAGCTATGAAATAAGAGAGCTATTAACAAGCTCAAAGAAGAGAAAATCATAAATAGAACTTAAGAAAGAGAGGGTAGTCCTAGTGTGAAGGAAAAGACATGGAAAGGCCCTAGTGAGGTCTAAAATAGAGAGTGAGAGGGATTCCATGTGTGAACCAAAATAAGGTGGTCCAAGTGAGGCTAATAGGAAGAATAATATATATCAAATTAAGGTACTAAATATGAAAATGAAAGGATAAGTATAAAGGAAAGTGAAAAATAGGGTTAAATCTAAATGCCACAATGAGAGAATGATGGAGATAGAAATAAAGGAAATGAAGGATGCATTAGAAAGGATGGAAAGAGAGTTAGTATAGATGTGGAATGTGTATAGTTTGAAGTGTGGAATAAATATCAAGAAAAGACTCAAGTGTAGCTTTATAGAAAGAATGCTAGAGTGAGAGAATCAACAAGCAATGGAATGTGTGAAAAATAAATAGAAGGAGATGATTAAATAATTGAAGTTTATGGACTAGAGAGAGGTAATTGGGCCTCAAAATTTTAATTATAAAATTTATTTAGCATGGTTAAATGAAGGTTAAGATATGGAAAGTGAAGAGCATGACTGGGATGAAGACATTGATTGGATAATAGTCCATAAAGAAGAAGAAGCTAATGAATGGAAAAGTGTAGGTATAGTTGAAGATGAGGTGATTTTATACCCTAAATATGTTGAATTATCTGATGAAAAAGAGTGGAGAGATGTGAAATAAATAATAGGTAATGAAGACAATGTATTTTTTTATGAATATTATATAGATGAATATGATGTTTGTATAAAGACACAATAGTTTTGTTTGGGGAGTTTATTAGATCAGTGAAGAATCAAGAAGCACACAAAGTGCTTGAGGAAAGAGATGAGCAGGTAAAGGAAGATGAGACTGATTTGAAAATCCATGAAATGATGATGTAAAGTAATGAGTTGACTGATTTGATAGTCAATAAAGGAGCATCTGTAGTAGATGATATTAGGATTTAGGATGATACTAACAATATTATGAGCAAGTAAGAGACCTTGGAATGGTCAAAGAAGGAAAATAATATAACATGGATAAATTATGTTGATGGGGAGGTAGAAATAGAGATGATATAAGATACAATGGACAAGGAATGTCAACTTTTATTGAATAGCATGAAGATTAAAGATAATTATGAAATAAATCAAAGCAAAAAGAATAACTATAGGTAAAATTATCAGTACAAGAAGTAACATGAGAAATAACAAAGGATAACATGGATGAGGAAGTAGAGACATAGGTGTGGTAATAAAGAGAATACATATTTATATGAAAAATTGACTGAAGAAGAATATGAGTGTCAAATTATTTTATCCCCTTGAGATCATGATGTAGAGGCATATTAGGAATGTGCAAATATTGGTCTATAATGTGTCTTGGAGTCATGTTTGTGAGTGAAACTTGAATTTGATTTTAAAATTAGTTTTACTTCCAAAAGGAATATTAAAATTTACAAGATATTTTAGGGGGTTTGAGTAAATTTTGATGATTTGTAAACTATGAATAAAGATGTAATAGACCTTTAAGGTCTTATGTAAGGCCATAAATTGCTTATGAGTCAGTCATATGTTAAAAGAGGTGTGAGGTGGTAGCTATACTATCCACCACCCTACATGGGTTTATAGATTATTAGAATTTCTTGATCAATAAATGGTTATAAAGTTATGTTTTAGGAGTCTATATGATATGAAAAAAGGATATAGTGTGTGCATGGTTCAAGGTAGGGGGAAAGAGAAGAAAACATGACAAACATTATTGAAAGAAGGAATGCGGGTTTGCTAAGATCATATATATGACTGTGCAAGTCATTTTGTAATGAATAAAAGCTTCAAATGAATACAAAGGTGATGGATAATTTGAGTCTAGTGAATATTTGAAATCTTTATATATTAATAATTTTCTCTCAAGACTGAGGATAATAATAGTTTTGACTAAATATGCTTACTCTACATTTTTATACATTCTGTGTTTGTTTATTGGAAGAAGATACAAGTTTTATGTAAAGGATTTGTTTAATAATTTTTGTGAATAAAATTGTGTTTTTATAAGTGAAAGTTCAAAATATTTGGTGCTTCAGGTAATTTTCACATTGGTTTCAAGTTTTTGAGTTACAACAAACTTGGTATACCCTTGTTTCATGAATAAACTATATTTGAATCCCAAGTGTGCATTATGAAGAATAAGAGCATGTATGGATTAAAAATTAAAATATCTATATCAATATTTTTATATTTTTGTGATTAGGAAGTTTTAATAATCATTCAAATCACATTTAATGTATTTGAACAAACAATCTGATGTAAACCCATAGAGTATTTGCATATAGGTAGTGAGCAAGGAAATGGGAGAAAACATATGATTAAGGAATTAGGAGTAATTATTGGTTATAATAAGTTAATTTGGGTGTTTTAACCTTGGGGAAAGTTTGGACTTCCCTTTGGGCACTTGAGAACCTCAAAATACAAGCCAAAAACCCTGCTAACAATATTTACATAAACAAACCAATGAAAATCTTTATTAAAATATTGAATAGATGAATCAATGAGTCATGAAATTGATTTGAGAATGTAGGTAGATGTATTTTATACCTTATTAAGCTTATAATAACTTTTGAAATTTTGTATAAAGCAACTTTTAGCCTTTTTTGTACTCTCAAGCTCTTCAAGGAATGTAAACTCTAGAACTAGGGTTTTGATGATTTATAGAGAATCCACTAGTGAAATTTTAAAAAAAATTGTACTTTTATATTTATGAGGGTTATTGAAAATATTTTAAATATTTTAATGTGATTGATAATGGTTTCATACCATTTGTAGACATTGTTTGTAAGCAGGGTCTTGAAAGGCATAATAAACCTAAATAGGGAACAAAAAGAGGTTAGTATAGTGATTTATCATTTGACTTAAGGATTGAAACTTTTTTTAAAATGAGAATGTGATAAAGGGTATCAATAAATGAAGTAATATTTATTATGTGTGATCATATATGTCTGTACTGAAAGAAATTCAAGAAAAAGGCTACTAGTCATATATGCTAAAATTTGTAGAGTTGCAAGAAATATGGATAATGCAATGAAGGGTTATCTAAGATGAATAAGGAATAGAATAAGAGTGTAATGAATATTATACAAATGTGTTTAATATTATTAGGAGTCCTAATTTAATAATTAAGTGGTTTTGAACTAAAGAAAGCCTTAAGGCTAAAGGGGACTAATCTATGAATTCATTTGAAAAGGAATATAGGGAATGAAGAGTATGAATTTCATGTATGAGAATGAATTGTGTGAAGTCCCTTAGATATATAATAAGATATTTTAGAGTTGATTATAACATGAGGATATAAGAGAATAATATTGAAGTTTGCAAAGAAGGAGAAGATTGATATCAAGAGTTAGTAAGTACAATTGAAGGACCATAGAAGGAGAAAAGTTAGCTCTTTAGCTTTGCATCAATTTTGGTGTTACTTTAGAGGAAAATAAATTTTAATACAATGTATAGCTGACTCCATATACAAATGGATAGGAGTAGGCTATTGGTCTTTGGCATAGTTGGCTTACCACCCTTAGGAATTCACCAAAATATTGATTAATTTAACAACAATTCAAATTAGGTCAACCCCCTATATAATAAAACTTGTTACAGAGGTTTTCTAAGGTGTAAATTGTGTCCCATGGTCTTTAATAAAGTTATATATATATATATATATATATATATATATATATATATATATATATATATATATATATATATATATATATATATATATATATATATATATGTTTCATCTCTTGTCACATTTGTATAGTTGGTCTTATGTCATATAGGGGTCACATTTTGAATCATTTAAGGAAATAATATGGTTTTCATAGAATTAAAAGTGTTCCAAAATAATATTTAATGTCCCTCATGTTATAATATGTTAGAATATCTATGGTAAAATTGACAAAATGTAGGTACTACATCAAAACAAGAAGATCAATGGAAAAAATGGTACCTTTTAGTTGTTATATAGCCCATATAATAGTTTGGGCATGTGTGGATACTCAAAAAGTGTCTCTTCAAGTCCCCTTAGTCCATTTCCTTGCTCAAAAAACTTTCATATGTCTGAAAATGGAAAAAAATGACCTATCTTTCCTATCTCTCTCCTTTACAAGCTAAAATGGTTAACTGATCTCTACTTAGTATGGCCACGAGGATCATAGTCAAATCAAGTGCACTTGGTGGGTGTTAATAATATTTTTATACTCCAAATTCATGGTAATAGTCAAAATATTGGTGTACTATTCTTCATGAACCATTACTAAGAGTGTTAATGACTATTTTCTACCTGCACATCCCCATCACTTCATTTTTTCTTCTCTATCTAAGTTGATCTAAGCAAGTCAAGTGTTGAACATGTTTTGGAAGGGCATGAACATTCTTATAAAAAGGTTATCAGTAAATTTTTCATGTGTGAATATCAAATAATGGTCTTAGACTATCTCATTCTGCTACTTAGATACTTTATTATAGTATATAGACAAGGTTCCATTAGTAGTAGAGTTTCATTTTACTCTATTATATTTTAGACCAAAGGTGATGTTGTTTATAACCTCTCATAGTATGGTGATTATATTTATTTTCAAATATTAGTCTCTAATAGTTATGGTTGATGGAGTAAGACACAGTCATAATTACATGGTTAATTTTCCTACAATAGTCACCTATAGCCAAGTGGAGCTTGGCCTTGAATAGTCATGATAATGAGATAAGAGGTTTTAAAAGTGGAGATAAGTATCACAAGGTTTTAAAAAAATTATTTATCTATACAGAAGGTTAGATATTGATGAAAAGTGTTCAACTTATCCCACTATCTTATATCCAGTAGTAGCACCTACATGCAGCTTCATTAATGGTTTGAGTGCAATCCACAAAGGTATGAAAGAGTTGAAATGGTAAAAATTTGAAATCATTTAAGATCTTAATTAAAGTATAATAATATTTAAAATGAAATTATGATAATGGTAGAGTCATGAGATGGTAGACAAACCTAATGCTTTATTCACAAATTTAGAATATTATAATTGAGACACTTTACCTTAGTTTCTTGGAATCATGTTTTGCCCACATACTATGTCTTTCCATGGTAGAGTGTCTTGAGTTATAAGTAGTATAAGTGGTTTAAATCTTGTATCAAAAGTATAGTATCAAGGTATAGACATAATAATATGGTTGTATGATCAAGAAAGGATGATGGTAGAATGGTTCCTAGCTTAGACATTTTTTAACTGAAAGACTCAGTAAATACTGTGGTAAGATGACCAAAAATAACAACTTGCATTGACCTATGGCATTGAGTGAGAATACAATATATAAACATGATATGAGATAAAATAAGTGGAGGATGGTATAATGAAACATAATTAATGCATAGATAAGCATCTACATGAGTTTTTGACTCCTATCTAATGCACATCTATAAGTACCTATAGTCAACATAGTACATAGACTAACTTAGGCAAATTAAGGATATAGGTGTGAAGGGTTGACATAGATATAGGATGGTAAAAAATTTTAGACCAATATAATAGTGGTAAACACATATTTATGTGATCCTAGTATGAAATAGCATACCAAACACAAATTTCAAACTTCACCAATAATTAGTTTAATTTATGTACATCGTATATAGTCTTGAAATCTAGTTTTGAGTTTTGGAATGGTGAGATGTTTGAAGAGGTGACCAAACCTTTTAATTTGGTAAAAAAAGGTCATAAATACCAATTCAATACCTTTATAGCTTCATTTTTTTAGATCAAATAAGGGAGATTCCCTCTATTTTGTCTAAGATAGAGGGCATTCCTAGTCATGATGAAACTGTAGGCTTGGTGTGTAGATGATAGGAGAATGTGATGAGGAGTATTGGGATAATACATAATGATGTGTAAAATTTGTTTAGACATGAAAAAATGTGGATAATACCTCAAAGTTACTGGAAATAACATAGGGTGGTTATGGGATACTATAATATAGTTAGGCCTATTAGGCCTATAACTAGACCTAAGCCCTACAAGGGTCTAGCCTCACCTATAAGACCATATGACCATTACATTACAATTGATACCCTTCAAGGGGAGGTATAAGGATGATCAAAGCCATTGATTTATAGAGGAATAGCATAAAATAATCAAATTAGCCTCAAACCATGATAAGGGTACCTAGAATGCACTCAAAAAATCAATAGGCCATTTTTTAATACTCACATATGAATGAACACCAAACATGAGACCTTAAGTAGCTAGGGGTAGTTGGGTATTGTCCTCTACTCCAGATTTTTAGAACTTATTTGAAGGTTTTTTTTTAATATTTTATAAACAATCCTTAATAATCCACATTGTAGACATCCAATTCCTAACACCATTTGTGTTGAAATTGTCAATATTACTTGAATTGCAATCAAATGCACATTTTAGGTCAAAATCAATAAAACATGCTAAATGGTTTGATTTTCATTTACAAGTGCTAATTTAGACTAATGTATCCCTAAATAGGGAAATGCATTTTATGGGATACCTAACTTTGATAAATTCATTTCAAGTCAAAATGATGATTTTACATTTTGTGCTCTAGCTCACTCTTTTCTCCTAATTCATATGTACACATCATGTACCTTTGTTATTTTGTGTTAGCAATATACTAAATGAGAACATGGTCTGTATGCAACTAACATTGCCTTTTGATTCTTCTCTAGTCAAATTATGACCTAGTAATATGACTTTCTGACCATTTTGATTAATTGAGAGCCAATTTCCAAATAATTGCACTAATGTTGATTAACCTTGTTTAAGGAGAATCGATCCAAATCAAGAGATTAAGTGGTTTTTTCATGAGAGTTATTGAATATTTATTCTTGGAAATTGATTTATATTAACTACATCACCTAATGATATCATTTCTTGGGAAGACATTCATAAGCTAAAAATGCAAAAAATATTTGGATTATGGGTCTCCCATTCCTCATTAATACCTTCCATGCCTCTTAAATGCCCCTCTATCCCAAATTTTTATGAGGGATATTTATGCATTTTGATTTTATAATTGAATTAATCCTTAGCCACACATCCCAATCTTGAAATGGATGGTTCAGGTTGATTCTAAGCAATCTCAAAAATCTATAAATAGAGAGGACATGGACATTATTTTTAATCTTGATTTGTGCAAAGTTATAATGCTAAATTGTCTCCACAATTCTTTGCATTTTAACATTGATCTTATTTTTCAAGCTTCACTGATAGGCTAGTTTAGTGATTCCAAATCATAAGCCTAGGTTTTACAAGAAGTTCTTGAGACATTGGAGGAGTTGGCCACCATTGTTGTTGAAGACAAGAGCTCTTGATTAAGGGAGAACATGCTTTTGAGCCTCATTAGTATGGTGAATCCATTTTGGAAGGTAATATAGTGTTTATTTATTTCATATGCTTCTTTTTATCCTTTGTAATTCCCACATGAATATATAGGCTTAATTTAGTTTACTCTTATACATTCTTCTTTTGATTTATTGGACTAATGTTTGACTAATAATTTTTTGTAATCCTCTCTACATTTTGACATGCTCAGTGGGACCACACCCCAAAATTTTTGTCACAAATCTCTTTAAATAAACTCACTAATATTTTCCATGTAGTATCTTGAAGTGAGAGGGCCAAAATAGTGAAATTTCAAATTAATTTTCCATTTTTCTAATAAAGTTTTTTTGTTTTTGAAAACCTTAGTTTTGATCACTACTATGATATTGCTATTACATAGTAGTGATTTTTTGTAAACAAAATCATTGTTTACTAAATAATGATTTCATAGAGTTGAGAAATGATTTCATAGACTTGAGCAGTATATTATCATCCAGAGCAGTGATATCATCATTCTGGGTAGTGATATCATTCTTTTACGTAGTGATATCACTCTTTTGGGTTGTGATTTCATCATTTTGGGCAGAAATTTTTCATAACAATGATTTCATCATCTGAATAATGATTTTGTATTTTCTATGTTTTCTTTCTAAAAATAATGATATTGTGTTTTCTTTTAGATCTAACTCGAAACAATGATTTTGTTGTCTAGTAATTGTGATTTTGTAGGGAAATAGTGGGATTGATTGTGTAACAATAGGATTACAATAGAGAGTTGAAATTTTTAATGTTTATTTTTAAAACTCTTAAGTTCTTCAAATTAGGCCCTTATAATTGTGTTTTTTTAGGTTGAGGGGGTAGTTTGGAAGTTGGTTTGAATGTTTTTGTCTAACTAAACACACATTCATTTGGGTTTAAAATGAACATGCTTGATTTCACAAATTTACATTAGTGCTTAAAATGAACCTAAGATTTGGCTAAGTCTTAAATACATTTCATTTAGTGATTAAAACACATCAGGACTCTTACAACAATTTAAATTTGGTGTTTTAATCATGAATCTAAGATAAGTCTTGAATCTTCAGTTTGGGCTTAAAATGAACCTAATCACACATTTCAAATTTATTGAAACAAATCAGCAATACTTCAAATTATTTGCAAACTTGCTTGTTTTAGTGAAAAGAGACGTGTGTATGCTCTCCCATTTGTCCCCTTTAGGGAAATTTTGGGATAAAAGTACCATCTCATCATAATTTAAGCCTAGTATAAGGCCTAGAAAGAATCTCATTTAAAGAACTCCCCAAAATCTCATAATAGTTTGGGTGATCTTTAAAATGACCCTAAAGTCTTTCTATTATGTCTTTTATTTCATGCAAACTTGGCTTGCGACGGGGACTTCATCACCTCCCACAAGTTTTTTAGGGAAGCTTTAACCCAGGGTTTCATCTCTCGACACTGAATTCAACCACTCCCATTAGGATCAAAGGTTTTATTAGTTAAACCACATATTCTAGTGTTGGAGTTGCACATGGGACGTATCTACACTTTAGACATCACACTATACTAAACAAGTGATAGATGTAGTGGTTACAAGAAAGACTAGACCTTTTTACAATAAGCCAAATGCTATGGACACCCAATTATGTAATTTTCTTTTGCATCATGATGTGAAATTCATTATGTAATTGATCCCCCTAGATATGTTAAAAAAAATTCTAGTTTAGTCAACCCCACATTTCCATACCCTTACTAGGATTTGGATGATTATACTTAGTGTATTTTGGTCATTTTTTGCTTGGTATGTTTTGAGACTAAAAATTGTTTATTTGTTTATATACCATGTCAAAATCAATTTGTTTATATGACAATATTTTGTTTAAAGAGGTGGTATGTGGTCCATTGAACAACACACTTGTGTCAAAAAAAAATTCTAAACATGTTTGTGTATGTGCCATTTGGACCTTGTTTATGTGTTATCATGTTGTCTGCTCTTGTCTAGCTTGTTTGGTCCAATCCTAGCATTCAAAGTTGTATTTTCAATTAACCTTATCTAGTGTGGATCCAAATATTGATTGGTTTTTATCTAGGCCTCAATTTGTGGGGCTAATATATAGAATTTTTTTTTGTGTTGCATAACTTTAGTTAAATAATTATCCAAATTTGAAGACTATTGATTGTTTATTTGTTCATGTGGATATCCTTATCATTGTTTGTGCCTTTATTTGGGAGAACACAACCTTTCTCCAAAATCCTTTAACATTAGACATTTATTGTTAGACTATTTTATGGCAAATCTTGGCACAAATCATTTTAGAGATATAGTTTCACCCTTTCGACCAAGGTTGAATCTTTTGTCCTTTGTACATTACTTTTTAGAGTTTATAAAACTATAATCCTTTTTGTTTTTAGATATTTCTTAATTAAAAGTAGATATGTCTAGCTACACTTATGGTGAATTCATGGATAATCCATAGAATGGCTACAAAAAATGAATTTTATGGCTTTAGTCAAGACCCCAATGGTGATAATATGGTTTGTGAGACAAATTTCTATCTAGCTCACAAAAATTAGTCATGGGAGCATAGTCAAGATCCAAATTATGATCCAACTCAAGACTAGAATGATTAGGTTTATCAAGAAGACTTGGATGCTTTGGCTTGTGTAAGTTTTCAAGTTCCATAATGTGCTAGGATCACCATTTTAGGACCTTATCCTTTGGTTTACATGAGCAACCAAACTAATAAGTGTCTAGTTGTTACCATTTTAAGACCTCCTCCTTAGGTTTACACAGAAAAAATCAAACTAAGAAGCATCTAGTCGTTACAATTTTAGGACCTCCTCCTTTGGTTTGCACAAGAAACCAAATTAATAAGCATCTAGTAATTACCATTTTAGGACCTCCTCCTTTGGTTTTAAGAAGAAACTGAACTAAAAACATCTAGTTATTACCATTCTTGGCCCATCACCAATTTTTGATGAACTTATTATTGAAGAACCTCTATTTTATGAACTAGTTGGGTTATATCACTTCTTCAATTGTCTAATTTTTGGAGAGTCCATTATTGAACCACAAACCATTGTTCCCCACTTTAGAAATATTGTGTTGATCTTCGAGCCAAAACAAGAACTATTACCTCTTCAAGATCCATCTTATGAGGATCATAATGTGTTTAAAATTGATTTCTTGCAACCAATTATGAACCAAAACCATGATGTTATTATTGAAACACCCATTTTTGATAAATAAACCTATGATAAATTACTTATTCATATTTTACCTATTTTTAAAGAGCCTCATCTCCTTAATAATCTAGTCTTTTTAGAGTTGTCTCTTGATCTTTTTCCACTTGTTAAGGAGTCTCACTTTGAGAGACATGATTTTGTTGAGACGTCCCTTGAGTGGTTCCCTCTCTTTGATGGACTTCACTTAGATTATCTAGTCTATGTTGAACCCTTCCAAGATGAATCAATTTTCATTGATCCCATTATGCCATCATAGGCTATTACTTTTCAAACATGTAGCATTTAATAAAACATTAAAGAAACAATCACATCAGATGAAGAAATATTAGAGTTAGGTTCCATTTTTTAGTTGACATAAAATTTAACATCAAAAATAGAATAAACATTAGTTAAAAAATTAGATTTAGATTCTTTGCTTCATAATAATATTCAAAAATAGATTATAGTCATGGTTGTTACAACATTGGTTACACTTAGCTTACAGATCAGTTTGAATGTATTTGTGATCCTTTTACAAATTTTGAGGTTGATTACTTCAGCATCAACACAAGTTATCCTAGTATCTTATATGAGGATTGTGATACATTTCACCATCCCACCATTATTACCACATAACATAGCCATTATATTGACATTATAACTCCCACAAATGTTTATTGGGACTGACAAAATCACATTTTGTTGAACTGCATCCATGGTGACATACCATTTATAGAATCTCATGGGGGTCAAGACCAAATTCATGTAGAAGAAGAATAATATCCTAGTGAAACCTTTTTAAAGGCACTATGGGACGAGTAAAGATCAAACTTAGCATATTTTAGTGAAACCTTTTTGAAGGTACTAGAAGACAATAAAAGTCAAATGTTAGCATCTCTTTGTGAAACCTTCTCAAAGGCACTATGGGATGACCAAAACAAATTCATTTGTGAAAAAATCATTGAGGTGATAATAGCTGAGCACATTAGTTCTTCACTACATACTGAAGACAATATAAAATATCAAATTAAATTATCTTCCAATATATAACATAATAAAATGGTATTTACTCTCAATATCAAGAAATAGAACAATCTGGTGGTCATATCGAGATCATTTTTAGAGGTCTTTGGCCCCATCATAACCAAAATTATGTCAAATCTAGTATCAATAATATTATATGTGACTTAAATTCCTAATTCACATTTGTTTCCCATTCATTATACATTCCATTATCACCCACCTATTTATTACGCACTTATATCATTTATCCTAACATTATTTACCATCACTGGTAGTACTTTCCTTTGTATAAGCTATAAGGATATCTTGTCTCAGTGTTTGAAGGAAATAAAATCAATGACTAATGGTTATCATAATAACATTATTTAGGTCTAGATTGGCAGCAATTTCTTAACAAAGTAAATTTTTTGAAAGGGAATTGGGTAGTAACTTTATAACTGATCATTTTTGTTATCTCATTTATTGACTAGGATGTGCATCTCCCTATCAATAAGAGAAACACAACCATTTTCATCTAGCATTTACCCATTGAAAATTATCCTTAGTCTCTTAGGGGTAACCCCATAGACCATTTTATTATTTGAATTATTATACCATTATGATCCATGAACCATGTTATTTGAACTACATCAACTTGAGATCCTTCGAGACTATGTAAGTAGTTCAAAATTTCTATTAAGGTTAGCTTAGTCACCCCTTTTCCTCGCTCTCATTGATTTTTGAACATGGACCATTATAGGTGGCTTAGCTATTTTATTGGAACCTCTACTCTTAGAATTACATTTCCTTGACTAAATGGTCCCACGTTGTGCATATTTTATCTTAGAAACACCAAAAATATTGGAAATACTCTAGAAATACAAAAATAAATAGAACACAATCCATAAAAGAATAAAAAAATTGTCTCATGCTTCTATACATTTGTACATTCCCATCTCACCATTATACACTCTTGCCATTTTATAAGCAAAGAAAAACTAGTTCATTTGTCCTATGTACTTACCATTTTACAAGATCATTCTTTCTCATCCCATAAGTGTATCATTTTTAAGACCATTCTCATTTGTTTTTCATATCTTCCATTTATTCTATAAAATCAATCATGTTGTTCTAATCATCATTTTTCTTATATCATGTTTCCTGGGAGAACTACATTTGGCTTGAAGTTCATGTAAGAACAAGCATCCATGGAACTATGTAGGTAGTGTCCACTTGTCTTGTACATCTAGAATTAACTCAGCTAACCCCTTCCTTTTCTTCTCTTCCCCCATTTATTTTGTCATTATTCCTCTTTAACTAGGGAAAAATTATTATGTCATTGTTCTTTGTTATGTTATGGTGGAAAGTAATGCCTCTACTGCATGTGCATGAACATTTTTATTTAAACCACACTAACTTGTTTTTTTGTTTATGTGTGTTTACTTATGTTTTCTTGGTGTTTTTTTGTGATTTTTCACCTCTCCTTTTATTTCTTCTCCTTTTCTCTTTTTATTACTTCTTGTCTCATCTTGGTCTTGTGTTTTCCTATATGTTTTTTCTTGTCTCTTTTATGTTTTAGAAAATCTTGATGATTCACATGGCTGTTGATTATTTATATCTTGATCCTATATTATTAAGTTTTTCTTGGACCATTTTATTTATATGATTATTATTGGTGTCTTTTTTTTCTATTTGATTTTGCTTTTCTCTATTGTGTTCAAGACTGTATTGATGTTCCACATGGATCTTTATTATTTATAACTTGGTATCATGTCATTAAGATGTACTTGCTTTTTATTTTTAAGCATTTTTGTTCATACTTAAATATTGATTGATCATATGTTGATTTCAAGTTAGGTTCATTTATGTTTTTCTTTTTCTTTGTCTTTGATTTTTTTTTAAATGTAAATAGTTGTAACTCTAGTTTTGGTCATTATTTTACCATTATTCTTAGTTATAGGTATTCACATTTGAACCAGCTCAGAAAAATTGGAATGTTATGTCATTATAAGTTATTCATACTTATGATGACTAATTTATTTTTATATAGCAATAAATTTATGCTTAGGGTTCAAAGTCTTAATATTAACATTAGATCCAATGAATGATTCTCAAGAACACTTTGCATAATCTAAGCTCTTGGTATGAAAATAGGAATCTACATATCATGAATTTTAGAACTCAAATCTATGCTTAGACATGCATCTCTTTGCATAAATTATGGGTCTAATCAATTCTTGGTTAGTTTTCATCATTCCTCATTCCATTCTCTCCCAAACTTGGCTGAACTATATTGGCCTAAAGTTTATGTTGGAACATGAGTCCATGGAACTATGTAGGTAGCATCCACTTATCTAGCACATTTGGAGTTTGTTCAGATATCTTTCATTCTTATTTTCATCTCTTTCATCACTTTTTTCATTCTCATATGATGGGTTTTATGTGGCTTTATAAGTCATCACACCAGTGCATGTATGTTTGTGCCTACTCGCTTTAACTTGTTTGTTGGATTATATCCTTGGGCTATTTTGTTTTCAAATTTCCCATATTGGGACACAAAATTTAACCAACATTAAAATTAAATTATCTTTATAGGGGAAACTAGTATTTGTTCTTTATCAATGATCAACATTAGCCCTACTAAGGCAAACTATCTTATCACAATCAAATCTGCTCTACTAGGGCACTTCTTATTATATTATCTTTGGAGACCCTATTCTAGTGGTGCTTCCCTTCCTAAAGAAGAATGTTTTCTCTTTTATTATAATTATAGTATCTCCACACTAATGCCCATGATTGTAATATTTTAGTATGTAACTTGTCTCAGGACTTATCAATGTTGTAAACATGCAAATTGTACTCTCAAATTAGGTATGTTTAAAGTGTGTCCCTTACATTTATGGATTATCTATTTCCCATTCCCCCAATTTTTGGGGCCTATTATACCTATAATTATATTTTTATCATTGATGGTAATAACATGTGCATGCATTAGCTCATCTGGATGTCATATATTCCATGGGTCAATCTCTCACTTTCTCTCTCTTCTCAAGAGTCCATTCTTCTCTTTCATCTTAGTATGTCCTCTTGATGGGGCATCTTAGGTCATTTCAAATTTATTATTGACAAATATTTTATTTGAGAAGATGTTACTTCACCTAAATGCATCTCTATGCCTTCTCAAATAGGGAAAAAATCTATACATCTAATTCCTAACACCATTTGTGATGAGATTGTCAATCTTATTTGAATTGCACTCAAATGCACATTTTAGGTAAAAATCCATAAAATGTACTAAATGGTTCAAGTTTTTCATTTAAAAGTGTCAATTTAGAATAATGTATCCCTAAATAGTTTAATTCATTTTATGGCATATCTAATTTAATCAATTCATTTTCAGTCAAAATGATGGTTTTACCTTTTATGCTCTAGATCACTCTTTTCTCCTAATTCATCAATACACGTCATGTACCATTGTTATTTTGTGTCAATAACATCGTAAATGGGAACATGGTCCATATACATCTAACATCACCTTCCAATTATTTTCTAGTCAAATTATCACCTAATAATATGACTTTCTAACCATTTTGATTAATTTAGGGTCGATTTCCAAATAATTAAACAAATGTTGATTAACCTTGTTTAAGGCTAATTGATCCAAATCAAGAGCTTAATTGGATTTTCCATGAGAGTTTTTTAATATTTATTTTTGGAGATTGATTTCTATTAACTGCATCACCTAATGACATCATTTATTTGGAAAACATCCATATGCCATAAATGTATAAACTATCAAGATTATGGGTCTCTCATGCCTCATTAAGACCCTCCATTTGTCTTACATGCCCCTTTATCCCAAATATTTATGAGTGATATTTATGTATTTTAATTATATAATTGAATTAATCCTTAGCCACACATCTCAATATTGAGATGGATGGTTCAGATTTATTCTGAGCAATCTAAAAAATATATAGATAGAGAGGTCATGGACATCATTTTTTAGCTTTATTTGTGCAAAGTTATAATGCTAAATTGTCTCCACAATCCTTTACATTTGACCATTGATCTTATTTTTCATGATTTATTGATAGGATAGTTTATTGATTCCAAATCATAAACCTAGGTTTTACAAAGGGTTCTTGAGACATTGGAGGAGTTGGAAACCATTATTGTTGAAGACAAGAGCTCTTGATCAAGGGAGAACATGCTTTTAAGCTTATTTTCTATAGTGAATCCATTTGGGAAGGTAATATAGTGTTGATTTATTTCATATGTTTCTTGATATCCTTTTTAATTCCAAAATGAATGGATAGGCTTAATTTGGTTTACTTTTATGTATTCTTCCTTTCATTTATTGGACTAATGTTTGACTAATCATGTTATATAATCTTCTATACACACATAGCTCAAAACCCTCCTTAAACCCTTGTCTAAGATTGATGGATAAAATAAGAAAGAATATGAATTAAAAGGGGGTTATTTGGACATGCAAATCACTCACCCCTTCTCTTTCCCACCCAAATGGTCTACACCTTACTTATACAAACAAGGTAAAAATAAGGGTTGTTGTAGGGTTTTGATTGTTTTATAGGTGCATATTGGAATTGGTAGATGATAACCATTATATGAGGAGAAAAGGTACTTATTATAGTTACTTATATTCATATATCTCCATATAAAATCATAGAAACATCTCTGCTACACCATTCATCATAGGCAATCTTGGACAAATAGTGAAAATGAGGAGTGATTACCTAGTGAGAAGATGAGAAGTCCAATTTTGGGATATTTTTAAGGTCTAATTCATGGAGTGAAAGGCATAAGGTATTTTAATAGGTTTCCTAACACCTATTCCATAGATTTGGTTGAGACACTGAAGGTCACTTTGATGATAAATGTGAAGAATGAGGCCTGGAAGACTAATGCATGATTATAGATGGTGAGCACAAGTGTCATGAAGAAGAATAGTAGGGAAACATATAATGACTATGATAACATGTTTCCAACCTCCCTAGGATAGTGAATATGTGTCAAATCTCTCTAGTTAATTTTTGAGAAGTCAAGAGATGCCTCATCATGAAGGAAATTTCAAGAAAGAAGTTGAAGACCTGTACACCAATTTTGGAGAGTTTGTCATGATTCAGATGGACACTTGTCCATATGAAGACCTTAATGGTCTATTTCACACTCTATTATACTATAATGTAACTATTCCTCCTCACTTGACACTTGTTCTTATGACCCTTCATCTCCACTTTCTTCTCTCTCTTCTTGTAAGTTTTATAAATGTAAGCCAGTTTAGATTTTATAAAGGAATCCACACCAGGTATGGAAAATCCCTATTATTTTTATATTGTATTTTTCATTTGAAATAAAAAAATTTAATATTTTTTTGAGTTCACAAGCTATCTCATCTATGTGTTTGAAGTGGTGTATAGCAAAAGGTCAAGCGATTAGTATTTATCCTTTTTTCTCTCAACTCTTCCATGTTTGATGTAGTTTCCACTCTAATAGGTCACATAAAGTGTATTTAAGTGTATTTATCTACCTTTGGTTCACTCACTCTAAGTATTTTAATTCATATCACCTCCATGTTTAAAATACTTATGTTAGAGCAATTCAAGATTTTGAGACTAGTGTTGTGATTCATGTTCCATAGTGCACTTGTATGGTAGTCTATTGGAGATATTTATAGTGTATCACCTCATAATATTAGTTTAATTTCATATTACCTATATCCCTTTTCATTGAAATAAGTAGTGTAGGTGATAAGAAAGAAAAGAGAAATCTAAGTAGCTAGCCCTTATACCTAGAGGTTTAACTATGCTATAGGCAACCCACAGGCCTAGAGGTAATCCAATGTTGCCTAAATATTAGATTAAGATTGAAAAACTAACTCTAAGGTGAAATATTTGTTAACAACACTTATCTTGAAGATGAACCCATTGAGAATCAATCTATCCCTTGGCTAATTATGTTTTGTAATAGGTTGTTGTGGTTTGTAAGGATAACTAAGAAAGTCCAAAACATCCAAGAATTTCCCACAAGACAATATTATTATCCAAGTGTAAACCCTAAGATATAAATAATCAAGTATAATGGTAGAAGATAATATTTAAAAAAAGCAAAAATGAATAATTAACTCTTGTTATCTCTAAGAATTGGTGAAATGAATGTGTATATATAGTTGAATCTAACCCTAAACTTTTTTGAAAGTTTAGTCAATACGGTTAGACCAATCGACTCTATATCTCTATTTATAAAATAAGTTAGGTCCTAGTTTAGGTTAACTAGGGGATGACCTAGACCCTTAATTGTTTTACCAATTTGAGTGCAGGGTTGATGGGGTTGATAGTATAACATAAACTATCAAATATGGTTTTAATATTAGGAAGGTGATAATAAAGGTGTTAAAATATTGGAAGAGTGTCTACGAGAGGAGATAAGTCTTAGGCAAGCATATAAGAGAAGGTTAAATTGATAGCTAGTGGTGGTATAGGGAATAATAATATTGAAAAGTACTAATGGTCTATCCACCCCTTTTGTGGTGCACCCTTTAAGGTGTGTACTCAAAAAAATTGAGACTTGATGGGTTCTTCCAAGAAAGAAAGCATTAGTAATTGATAAAAGTATGAAAATATTATGTGTATATAGAGGGTAGAGTTATCATTGGAGGGGGAGTCATTTATTGAGGTACTAATGAAGCACTTATTAGAATTATCAATTGAAGGGGTGGATAAACAATTCTTTACCATGGTGAGGATTCACTCTATTGAGTGACTTCGGCCATATATTTGGTTAAGCCTATAGTTATTTCAATTATAATTGTGTCTTAGTATATAGGTGAGTATTATGGTAGGGGTAGATCTAATTGATTTGAATAATTTATGGGGATTAGTGTTCCTATAGGATTAAAAATGGAAATTGAAACCAAAATTTTAAAATAGACTCTTTTATTTGGAATCTTTATTTGTGTTGATGTTGAAGGAATAAAAGAATAAGATAAACTACAAAATGGAAAGCTTGAAATAGTTGGAGGCAAATATGTAGATTGAATATTTATATTATTAAAATCAAAATCAATAAAATATATTACCTTATTAATGCTTTGTCTTTCCTCTTCAATGAGGACCTTTTATTCTAATGCCCTAGCTAGAGTTTATTTTTCTTTTAAGCTTCCTAGGATTATTGAACTAGCCTTTTATAGTTTGCTTCTTCATATGATTCATCTTGGGATCCCTCCTCAATTGACATTAGCTATAGTCCCATCACCATTTTTGCATTCCATTCATATTCATTTGTAGGATAGTCAACTAATTATATGATATGTCCATACTCCTCTTCATTTATTTCCTCCTCTTCTAGGGATTCCTCTGGAGTATCAATACCTAGTGATGGTATTTAATCTAATTGTTGAAGTTTGGAGGAGGCTAAAATTACTTTGGAATTAATTTTTTAAGTTACCATGGGGGGAATAAAAGGTGATGGGGATAAAATAAATTAAGGATACATATTAGTAGGAACTAATATTATAGGTGGTGGTTAAGGAATGAAGAGTGGAGGTGGAGGGAAGAGTGGATGGAGAGGAGATTGGTGTGGTAGTGAATATTTAAGGATATGTCCCCTAAATGGTGGTGATGCATGGATATGCACTTACTTGAGATGTTCAAGGGGAAGGAAGAGTGGGAGGAAAAGATGAGAATGAAGATTGTAGAAACTCTAAGAGAATTACCTATGTAACTATTGTGAGTGGAAAGAGAGATTCCAAAGAGAATGTGCTTGATTTCCTATTTGGATGAGGTGTAGTCCCCTCTAATATAGTTTTTGTGACTAGAATATTGGTAGTACTATATATGTGTGTAGATTCCAGTTGAGGACTAAGGAGACCTTTAATAATTTACTTTCTAATTTGAAGGTTTTTCTTCCTTTGACTAATGGACTCTCCCTCCTGTAAATTGATCTCTTATTTAGTAGAAGAGGGAGGCTAGTCTTGTCTTGTTAGGATTTGAGGTTGTGTTTGAGGTAATTTATTACCATGGGCTCTTTGTGATTATTCCACCATCTCATTTTCTTATTCTTTTGTGATCTTAATGTCTTACTAGATGGCCTGAGAAACTATGATGGACATTTTCTTGTCCCTCATCTAAGTCCACACCTTTGACTAATCTAATCTATTTATAAAAATAAAATCATGTTCATATTTGTAATGACCATATTTAATGGTCATTCATTTATTCTCCTTGATGTGTTGGAGATAGATTCTAAATTTTCCTTTAGTGTTATATTCCCTAAATTGGGGCACCTTTAGATTGTAATGGGATCTAATTTTTCTTTACTGATTATGACTATTTTAACATGTAATTTTAACCATTTATAGGATTTATTTAGGATCCTCCACTCCCAATCATAATATGGGAATAACCTTAGGTTGTGGGTATCCTTTAGTGAGGTTGAACCTATGGAGAAGGTTGACTTCCTTTTGATGGATCACCTAAACTAATGCTACTTCTAGGGAAAAGGTTAAAAAGGGGGAAATAGGGATCCTAATAAAGGTAACATGGTGGTGCACCAAATTTTAATGATACTTACATATTATTAAACCCATACTAGATCAACATAAGATAATGATAACTCACACAATCTCACAATCTAGTTGATTACATAAGTATTTCATAAACTAGGTCCAATAAGTAATGAATGGAAATAAAGAGGAGTTATAAGACTCACACCGAGCTTACATTAATGGAAAAAAACACAAGTCCAGACCTTTAATTTATTTTAAAAACCTTAAAATAGGTAAGAAAGAAAGATAATGGATATGGAAGAATCTTTATCACAAGGCCATCATGTACAAGCTTACTAGACACCAATCCAAAGCAAAAGATAGGTAAATAATGTCTTTTTATTGCATCAAGAGGTAGTTATTACAAATTTCATAGGGTCTATCCTTATCAAATATGATATTCTCTTTATATTCTTTCCAAAATAAAATAATCTATCTAAAATCTAAGAGAGAGAGCCCTCACACAATGTGGAAAGAAAATAAGAGATATAGGATAAAGGGGAGAGAGAGAGAGGTAACATACCATCCTAGATCATTAAATGAGATACCACCACCTTTTAATCAAATTAGGATTAATACATCATAGACAAAATAGCCTTCATTTGTCCCAATAGCCTTTGAATTATCTCATTCGTTAAGCAATACACTAGAGGAAAAGAAAGTGTCTAAGACAATGAGTCATGATCCTACTATGATTAAAACCCTTAGAGACCCTAAAAATATATTAAATGATCCAACTAATTTCTCCAACCACTAGATCTCCTTCTTGGGACTTTACACCATCTACCACTTGACTTGCTCATGAGGATAAAATCCTCATATATTTAAACTTGATAGAGCCATAACCATGTCTACTTTGAGCAATTATAAGTACCTACTTGTTGAAGATGATACCATGTCAAAGGATGAGACACTTCTTCATAATCACATATCTACCCCTACTTTAGTATCTCTGCATAGGTCTTATTATAGAATGAAAACCAATCTCATTTATTGGTTTTCTTATAGTTATCTTGTCAATGAAAACCTACATGCTATATATCTTCATTATTGAACTATATTCAGTCTAAACAAACCCATTATGCCTCTAAACCATGTGGGAGATGAGAAGTTACTTCATATGCATAGGTATTCTTTAAATAATAAAAATCATAGTCATGAAATAAAACTACAACCCCAAAAAATATACCCTATATGTTATAAATATTTAAACCAGAGTTTAAGACTAAGATTTAATATCATGCTCTTATTGTTGATAATATTTATTGTATGACTGCATCTTATGCTTAATGTGCTTGACTAAACTCTAATGGTGGCATATGCCATTTAAAATATTTGTTTTGGTTTGACCTAAGTTGCATTCATTTTCCATTTTTAGTCTCTTATATTTAAATTTTAACATTAGTTATTGATCTTGATGTGGGATTCCCAAATTATGCCATTTGTTAGCTCTTCATTTATTTTGTGGGCCCTATAGTGAGTTCCATCTGGTTGTTTCACTTGTACCACATGATGGCTTCATATTTATCCTCAAGAAAATTGACTCTTTGACCTTACATGTACCATTGATCTTATTTTACATAGTTCAAATACATACCATTGATTTACCTGGTAGTTGTTGTGGTCATGAAACTTGGTGGCTATTTATTTTTTCTTGGGGTTCACTAACTTTTTGACCTTTCATTCACCATTGATCCACTTTTGTATGATTAAATGTGCTCCATTAATCTACCTAGACCTACTAAATTCATTGATCATCTACACACCATTATATTTCAACTTGATCTTTCATGATTTAGACACTTATCACCTCCGTGTTCATCTTTAAGAACATCTAAATCCAAATAGTTACTTACCACAACTTAAATTTGACATTTGTGTTCATGTCCCACTCTACTAATTCAACTTTGAATGCTTATATCTTGAGATACAAAACTTATCAAGATACAAAATTTATAGAGGATATTTATGGGATTAAAAAAATAATTTCCATGAATTCCTTTGATTTTATTTATCTTCCAAAATTCATTTATCAAATGTGTAACCAAACTGACTTGTTTATTCCTACATGATGTGTTGTGATGGTCTAGTTCCTTTAGACTTGTTCTTATTATCTTTTGATCTATCAAAGCTTTGAAAACCCTTTGAGAGTTTATGCCAACCTTCTCCATGCACCCTAAAGGTCATGAATACCATGGAAACATATTAGATCCTTTCTCTTACAACTCTAGACTTTCTCCTAGAATTTCTTCTCAAAGATCAATAGGTTACACTTTAGACTTACTTAAAGTGTTTCAAAATATTTGCAAGTGATATTTTATCTTGTTATCTATTATTTATTCATATAGTCAATTAAGAAATTTTCTCATCTTTTCAATCCATGCTATGACTTCCAAAAACTAATCCATCTAGGCAAATTTCTATATGTATGCCAAATTGACCAACATTTTTGGTGACATTCTGGGATTGCATGCCTACTATGCAAGATACTAGTATCCTTAGCCTATCTACTAGGCATGGAATATCAATTATTTTCTCTCATATATACATGAAAATGATACAAGGATACCCCTTACATAATACTTCCTCTTGAAATAGTAAGGACCAAAAGGAAATAAAATAACAACTATTCCTAAGGCACTTATTGAAAGGGAAACACACAAATGAAAGAGACGTGTTAGAAAAACTTAGAGGAAATCATATAAAACTACTATAATTTGTAAAATATTATAAAATTCTATAATAACAAGTATTTAAATGAATACCATTAACTATGATGGATAATACCTTTCCATCTAGCTGGGCAATCTAAAAAGCACTATGTTGTTTGCATCCATGGATTAAATAAGGACCACTCCACAATATTTCAAACTTGGTATGGTTACCCAACTTGGCCTTTTTTTATGTCCCTTGATATATACAAATTTTCAAAGTCTTTCTCACCTTGATCTTGATGTGACTCTCATGTCTTCATTGCAGGGTCTCATAGGCTCACTCTCCATGAGCTTTGTCATCCTCACACTCATAGGCTCACTCTCCATCAACTCAAGGTGATGGGATAACTCCAAGGTAGGTATCTCAAGATAAAAGGGAAATTTGGCCTCCATTCCATGTATAATAACATATGGTGAGTTGTTAATGGAAACTTTGGGAGTCACTCTGTCAGCCCACAAGACTGTCTTTAGCTTTATATGCCAAACTCTTTGATTATCCTCCATATTCCTCTTGATAATACTTATTAAATTCTTTTTTGTGGACTCTACCAATCCATTACCTTGGGGGTAGATATTGGAGGATGTGATAAGGTAGATTCCTATTTTAAGTTCCCATTCACTTTTTTTCATGCCAATAAATGCTAAGGAATTATCTAGAATTATTTTTATTGGTACACTAAACCTAGTCATTATGATGTCATAAGAGTCCAACACTACTATTTCATTAGATTATTTAAGGTAAATTGATTCTACCCACCTGTTGAAGTAGTCAGTATTAGTAATCACCTATTTGTGTCCTCTATTAGAAGGTGGATTTATCATTCCTATGAAGTCTAAACCCCATTACATGAAGGGTTGCTCAACCTGAATTGGGTTGAGAGCAAAGGCTACCAATCTTTGTTTTCTTGTAAAAAGAGCATAATTTTTACATTTCCTTACCTATGCATAGGCATCTTTGAAAAGGTTGGGCCAGTAATAACTACATCTCATCATTTTTTTTGCTATTGTCCTTGAAGTAAAATCTTTGCCACTTGATCATCATCTATACACCTAAGGAACACTCCATTGAGGTCCTTTTTAAAATAAAATCCCATAAACCAATGCATAAGGTATGGAATGAAGTCTAAAACACCTTTTATTTATTCTATCCATAATCTAAGGACATTCACCTATCAACAAGAAATGTGTCATATCCTAGAGCCAACTATTATGAGGTGGTGGTGCATCTATTTATGATTTGTCTTGTGTTACCAGAATAACTTCTTTATATTTATGGAGGTCATCAACCATATTCTCACATAAAACTCTACCTCTTACCATCTTAGTGACCTTGATCTTCAAACATCATACTCCATGACTTTAGCAATCTAACTATCTCTTTTTTCTTTCAAATCCTTATTAAGGATAAAGAAATTCCTTTAATCCAGGATGAAACACCATAAGATGAATTCTACTATTGGAGAGCATTGATCTAAACTTTTTTATGCTTCTCAAGGATGAAATAACCTAATTTTATATAAAAGTGTACCATACCTCACACCCACTAGCCCTTGACTAAAAAAGGTAAATGGTTTCTCAAGTTCTTCACTATTCTTCTACACCAACATAGCTTATATATTGTCAACATTGGCAAAGGTGTACAATATGAAATCCTTTGAGAAGTGTAGATTCTTGAGTGAGGGTAATTATAATATGGCCTACTTGATAGCCTTAAATTATATTTTAACTTCATTTAACCAAGTGAACACTTAGTTATTCTTTATCATGGCAGTGATAGGTTTGACTAGGTTTACAAAACTAGGTATATCTTCTCACAAAGTTTATTTTCTCAAGGAAGATCTGGAGTCCTTTCTTGTGCTTAGGAAAAGATAATACTAAGATGACACTTATTCTATTAGGATCAATGGATAATCCCTATTTGGTGATAATGTGACCCAAAAATTTTCCTTCATGAACAAGAAACACACATTTTTTGGGATTTTAATAAATCCCATACTTTCTACATCTTTGGAATATCAACCTTCAATGATCTAAGTGTTCACTAGCTTTCTTAGATAAAACTATAATGTTATCCAAGTAGACCAATACCATCTAGTTTAGCAACCCTTGAAAATCCATATCTATTACTCTTTGAAAGTTTGCCCCTATATTTGATAAGCCAAAATGCATCTTATGATAAGTATGTGTGACCCATTTTATTTTGAAGGTAGTCTTATATTTATATTCTTCTCTCACTAGTAACTATCTAAATAAGTTGTTCCATAGATGGTAAAGGATATTTATCTTTCAAAGAGACCCTATTTATATCTCTAAAGTCAACACACAATCCGATCTCCCCATTCTTCTTCCTTATAGGTACCAAATTGGATACCCATGAGGAGTGTTTGATGGGAAGGATGATCTTATATTCAATTAATTCAATCAATTACTACCTCATAAGCTCTTCTATTTTGGGTTTGATGGGCCTTTTATTCTACCAGATAGGTTTGGCATTAGCCTCTAATTCTATATTATGTTGGGATAACTTAGGATCAAAACCTTTTAGGTCACTATATTCCTAAGCAAAGATGTCTACATATTCTCTACAAAGTTGTATGAAATCATGCCTTTTAGCCTTGGTGCTTATCTTTTTGAGCTTGGTCAGTTTGCCTTTGAAGATAAAAACTCTTTCATAATTCTCTTTGTTAGTTGATATTATTAATTTTTCTCTCTTCATATGGTTTCCTTCATGTAAAATACCTTAAAGGGTGACCAACCCTTTAGGAAGCTTATTAGATTTTAGTTGAACAATTTGTTCCTCATATTGATGTTGAAGATTTTCTTGGTTTATTTAGGAGAACTCTACTTATTACTATAATAAACTATCATTCTACCTATAATTCTCAAAGACCTATCGATGAGTTTCATTTTCTAGCACTGATGGTCTCACTGCCACTCTGACCTATGGATATAGTTTGGTCTTTTGTAACTCCTTTGGGATATCAAATTAAGCTGCCATAGCTACTAACCTATTAGTATGTTGATTTTGATTTTTTGACACTACTTGGATGTTAAAGGCCTCAAATTCCTTAATTATGTCCCGCACTATATGTTTTTAAATTTTACTAAGGGGTTCTTGGTGATATTCTAACCTCTAACTTGGTTGACTACCAAATCATTATCCCCATAAACTTGTAATTGATTGATACGTCTCTTAATAACACATTAAAGGCCATGGATAAGTCCTTCATATTCTACTACATTGGAAGAGTAACTCAATTAAAACATATAAGAAGAAAATTATTTGTCATTGGAGGAAGATACTAGCATTTCACCTACACCTGCTCCATATTTGTTCTTTATACCATTAAAGAACAATTTCCATAAACCACTAGAATATTCTTGAAGCAGAATGAGGGATGGAATAATAAACCTCTTCATGTAAGAATTAGATACCCATTTCATTCTCTTTCACACCTTGTAAAGGTTTAATTAGTTGATTATCACTCCATAACCCATCCAAGAACATATCAGGTATCTCTTTAGGATGAGTGTTTAGTTATTGACCAACAAGGTGCTCATCTTCATCTAAGATTGTGTAATTGGTGTTTGATATTTTTGGTCCATAAGGTTCTATGTGAAATTATTAAATAGTTTTAGCTTTGATGGATACCCTAGTTCCATACCTTATTTGAAAACACATGTAAGACCAGTTTGTTACTAGATAACCTCCAATATTTGCTTTAAATTATATAGATAAGCATATAGAAAAATGAGGAGGCACATCTAGAATCAACATATATTGAGCCATTGAAACACTAGGACAATAATGGAGGGTCAAGCTAAGGCTTATAATGATACTAGATTATTTGGTGGAAGATCCAATAATCTATAACACTCCTTTAGATTAGGGCCCATACTTTAAAGCAATATGATTAGCTATTGAATTTAGAATCACTAAAGTGTTATCCCCAATGTCTAATAATTAATTATTCACTAGAGAGTCACCAATGATCACTAAAAATTATAAGGGAGGGGGTTTGATCATCTTACTTTACTTCCCTTCATTTGGTCCTTTGGTTATATTGGTGAGAACTACATTCTCTTTGATTGATGGCCTTTCAGAAACATTGATCTTTGTCAATCCTTATTAAACGATATCTATCTTACCGAGCATGGAAATCATGTCCCACATTGGCACACTCACATCATATTTCTTCATTTATTCAACAATGTTTATGGGCAAACCACTCACTTTTACTTGTGCTTTGGGAACCACCATTGTCCATTGAATTGGTGACTTTTGGGGCACAATATTAGTCCCTTGATTTTGATTCTTTGGGACTAATGGAACCTTTAAAGAAATAATAAACTTTGGGGAAGTAGTAGGTTTATTTGTTTTTGATAACAATGGAGTAGTATTAGGATTCTCCTTGGTTGATTGTTGACTACTTTGCATACTTCTTCTTTTGAAACTTGTGTTAGCTATCATTAGGGTATATGTTTGGATAAAACTAGCCTATTGATTAAATGTGTAGCATTATTATTTATCATAGTTAACCATTTTAGCATCCACATGACTTGGTCCTTCATTATACCTTGGCCTTGATAAGGCTCTTCCAATTTTTTCATCTAGGGTAGTTCTACAATATAAGCCATAAGAGCTTGATTGTACCCATATCTAGTAGCCTTTTGCCATTGATGATTGAAGCCCTAGTTGAAGTCATTATTTGGGATAATTAATTGACCAAAGGACTAATTCTAAGGCATATTACCTTACACTTCTTGATCAATTCTATTTTTTATAGGAACTAGGTTATTAGAGGTACTTACAACATTTGGATTATAATTATTTTGCCTACCATAGATAGTCTACCCTTGTCCTTGGCCTTGGCCTTGGACTTGGAAGTTTCCTCTATAGGGTGGCCTATTTTCTTGATTAGACTATTTTTGATGCTAGTATTTATCTTTATAAGGTCTATTTAATTGGGTTTATTACCTTTTCACATTGACCAACTCATTTCCCAATGATTGAAACATGCTCTTAAGATATTGAAAGTTCTTGTGTTCTTGGGAGTTGCTAGATTGACTAGTGAAAGCCTTTTCCTAATTTAGCATAGGTATTATAGTAAGTTTAGGCATAGGAAGAATGGAAGAAAGGAGAGGAATGTAAATAGGATGTGGTTGAATTTTAGGGAATAAAGGCATTGGTGGTCTAGGAGTGAGCTTGTCATCCTATACTAGACAATTTTTTTCCTTGATTGCCATCTCATAAGCATTTGGTAATGCATTTCCCCCCATAGACTGGATCATGACTACAATATCAGTATTTAAATATTTCAATTATTAAAGGAAATCAAAGTTAGGATTAATCCTAATAAAGACTAGGATGCTATCCCATATCTTTTAGAACCTTATGTTGAAATCCTACATGAATTCATGAGTAGTCCTCTTGATTATGGTTAACTACTATGCAAGTGACAAATGGTCACTTTTATCTTTAAATATATTACATGATGCATATCCTAAATAACCCCATGATGTGATAGAGTTGAAAACAAGGCTTATTTACTAGTTCAAGTATTTTCCCTTGAAAGAGATGGCTAATAACCTAATAGATACATTTTCCTCATTGACATTTTGAATATTACAAAAATTAGCTAAATCCATGAGGTGTTTAAAAAGGGTTTTAGACTAGTTTCCTATGAAATAGGGGACATTTTGAAGAGATTCTACCATAATAGGATCATAATTCTAAAGGTTTAAAGGTATTTGACAATTGAAATTCACAAAAGGAAAAGCTTTAGGGGCTACCATAGCTATGAAGGGATTCAACATAGATCTTCTTGTAGAGGTAGGTTTTGAAATTGGTCTAGGAACTAAGTTCCCATTATATATATGTGTATTATTTAATCTTAACCTTATGAATAAATTTAAAGGCAATTCAACAAATTCAAAAAGAATACCTCTAGATTTTAATCTTGTAGTTACATTTGGCATGGGAGAATAGATACTACTCTACTACTAGATTGATTTGGATTCTTTGGATTCATCATATACTTGGGATTAGGTACTTGGGCTACTTATACCAGATTATGAATACTTGGATTCATCATTGTTGTTTGTACACATGCCTTCAAAAGCTGATTGGATGAAGAGAACACCAAAACTCTTCACTTAGTGAATAAAAGGGGTCCCATCTGGTGTGCCAAAAACTATTTTAACATGGAATTTAATCTTTTAGAGGATTTATTCAAGATCCTCTACTCCTAATAACAATATGGGAACAACCTTAGGCTATGGGTATCCTATAGTGAGGTTCAACCTCTATAGAAGGTCAGATTCCTTTTGATGGATCACCTAAACTAATGTTATTACTAGGGAAAGGGTTAAAAAGGGGGAAATAGGGATATTTATAAATATCAATAGGTGATGCAACAAATTTAAATGAGACTTACATATGATTTAACCCACACTATATTAAGATAATATAATGCTATATCACATAATCTCACAATCTAGCTGATTGTATAAGTATTTCATAAACTAGTTCAATAATAAATGAATGGAAATAAAGAGGAGTTCTAAGACTCACAATGATATTACATTAATGGTATAAAGAACATGAATCCATATCTGTAATAGCTTTTATACACCTTAAAAGAGGTAAGCAATAAGGACAATGTATATGGAAGAATCTCATTCACAAGGTCATCATGCATAAGCTTACCAGACACCAATGAAATCAAGAGATAGGTAAAGAAAGCCTTTTTATTGCACTAAGAGGTATTTCTTATAAATTTTGATAGGGTCTAGCCTTATCAAATATGCAGTCTCTTGATATTATTTCCAAAATCAAAGAATCTTTCTAAGATCTGAGAGAGATAGAACCCCCACATAATGTGGATGAAAAATAAGAGATATAGGAGAAAGGGGAGAGGAAGAGAGAGAATTCCATACCAAATAATTAAATGATCTACCATCACCTTTTAATCAAATCAAGATTAATACATCATAGAAAAAATATCCTTCATTTGTCCTAATATCCTCTAAATATTCTCATTAGTTGAGTAATACACTAGAGGACAAGAATGTGTCTATGATAATGAGTCTTGGTCTTGCTATGAAGAAAACCCTTAGAGATTAAATTCTCCAACTACTTTCTCCAACCACTAGATCTCCATCTTAAGATTTTATGCCATCTTTCACTTGACTTTCTCATGAGAACAAAATCCTCATATCTTTAAACCTAATAGAGTGATAACCATGTTTGCTTTGAAAGGCTATAATTACCTACTTGTATCAAAGATGAGACCATGTCGAAGGATGAGACACTTCTTCATAATCACATATATACCCCTACTTTAATATTTGAGCATAGGTCTTACTAAATATTGAAAACCAATCTCATTTATTGGTTTTCCTATAGTTATCATGTCAATGAAAACCTACAAGCTATATAGCCTCATTCCTGAACTATATCAGGTATAAATAGACCCATTCTACCTTTGAACCTTGTGGGAGCCAAGAAGTTACTGCATATGCATAAGTCTTCTTTAAATAATAGAAAAAATAGTCATGAAACAAAATGCACCCCTAGAGAATGGACCATGTATGTTCTAAATCATCAAACCAGAGCTCGAGACTGAGATTTAATGACACCCTCTTATTATTGACAATCTTGACTATATGACTTCATCTTATGCTTAATGGTTTTTGAATAAACTCTAATGGTGGCATATGCCCTTTGAAATATTTATTCCTATTTGACTTGAGTTGTATTTGATGTCCATTTAAAGTCTCCTAGATTAAAATTTTAATATTAGCCATTGATCTTGATCTAGGCTTCCTAAATTATGCCATTTTTTAGCTCTTCATTCATTTTATGGGCCCTATATTTTAGTTCCATCTAGTTCCTACACTTTCACCACATGGTGGCCTCATGTTCATCCTTAGGAACATTGACTCTTTGACCTTACATGCACTGTTGATCTTATTTTGCATGGTTAAAATGCATATCATTAATTTACATAGTAGTTACCATGGTTGTGACACTAGGCATCTCCTTATTTGTTCTTAGTATTCATTGACTTGTTGACCTCTCACTCATTGTTGATATACTTTTATATGATTAAAAGTGCTCTATTGATCTACCTAGACCCATTGAATTCATTTATCACCAATGAACCACTAGATTTAGACTTGATATTATGTGATTTAGACACTTATCAACTCCACATTCATATTTAGGAACATTTTAATCTCTAAAAAATTACTTGTCATAGTTTAAATTTGACATCTACACACACGTCCCACTCTGCTAGTTTAAATCTGAATGCTTATATCTTGAGATAGAAAACTCATCAAGATACAAAAATTATAGAGGATATCTATGGGATTAAAAATTAAATTTTATTTAATTCATTTGATTTGTGTTGGCTTCCCAAGCATATTAATCAAATGTGTAACTAGACTAACATGTTTATTCATGCATGATGTGTTGTGACGGTTTGGTTCCCTTAGACTTTTTCTTGTTATCTTTTGATCTATTAAAGTTTTGAAGAACTTGTGATATGATATGCCAACCTAATCCATGCACCTGTAAGGTCATGAATACAATTTAAACCTATTGGATCCTTTCTCTTATAACTCTAGACTTGTTCCTATACTTTCTTCTCAAAGATCAATATGTTACACTTTAGGCTTACTTAAAGTGTTTCAAAAGATTTGTAAGTGATATTTGATATTATTCTTTATCATTTGATCATCCATTCAATCAATAACTTTGATTATCTTGTCACTCCATAGTAGGACTTCTAGAAACTGATCCATCTAGGTAAATTTCTATATGTAGGCCAAATTGACTAACAGTGACCTCACCACAAACTAGAGTTGCCTAATGCTTAGAGGGATCTTATATTAATATGCCTAATTTTTAATTTTAAGTTATTCATATATATTATTTTATAATTTATGGGCCACCTCTTTCTATGCAATCGTATCTAGAACATGGCATGGTATAAATATAGGGGGTTCCCTTGTTCCTTCAATTTATATTAATGTATAATCTAGCTAGTACTAGTAATCCCCCATTTTGGATATGCTTATTTTCAAATTATCAAATATTTTAGGAATATAAATGCCATGGATAGCTTGATAAACTTGAAGATATATTTCCACATAATTTATAGTAATCTCATTCTTATACTTATAGAAAAACATGAAATAATGGTCTTCACATGCTATATTATCCACATATTTTATATATGGCTACCATAATTCTCCATGTTCTCTGTGGACTATCCTAAATACTACCTATAATAAATATGACAAAATATAAAATATACCATGAGTTGGTCTTTTTTCATGTTTTTACATTTTGGACTTTAGTATAACACTAAATACCTCTCCTAGGGCCATAATTTTATCAAAATTTATGAGGATGTCCAACAATGGGACCCATTCTACATGTAAATAATTTATGATTAAAAAACCTTGTAATTTTCTTAAGAGGGCCATATATATTATAATTACATGCCTAAATTTAATAATATTATTGGAAGAAAGGGTTATCTTGGGGTTCAATCTTTGAACCTTCACTAGCCACTATTTTAATTTGTCATCCATGGTATTGTGATCGAGCCATACATTGTCCAAGAATTAGTTATAGGATACCTCAGTTGTTTTGATTAGACTTACCTTTCAAATTAACTTCTAAAAATATATTAAATTACATTCTTCCCTTTTCTAAGGTACAAATAATCCCTAGAAAAAGTACCATTGAAGAACAAAGCACAAAGTAAATTTATACAGGACATTATCTCTATTTTCATTTATACTTAATGAAGTATCATTATCTTGATTAGTAATAGGTCATCAATATATTATTTCTCCTTTTGGGATATTTGGTATTGTGAAGAGTGTGATACTCTAGACTCCACTTCATTCTAAAGGGCTTGGTAGCAAGAAAACTTAAAATCTAAGCCATACTTATCAAATATTATGTCTTTATATTTAGTGTTTCTAGAAATGGAGTATACAAAAGGAGCTTGAATGCATGATAGTTTTATAGATGACATTTTGGTGATTTTAATTTTGTAATTCCTTCACAACTTATTTAGAATCTCTTATAAATTCACTAAAAAAAGTTAGGGTTTTTGGTCACTTGAGAACTTAGGATTATAATGTTTGATTGATGGTAAAGTGACTTATATTTGACTATACTTTTCATGTATTTCCCAAAATATGTGCCTTGAATGTATTATTTTAAAATAAATGCTAATGAAAAATTTTGATTCCATTCCTATTGGGATTTATATTTACTATTTATATTTGGTAGGGTTTTTTTTTTTTTTTTTGCCATATAACAACTTTTCATCAACTTTATATGTTCAGTCAACCTATTTAAGATATGTGTCAATTTATCACTTATCATCCCTTTTATTTTTTATCAAACTCATTTATTCATACGTTGGCCATACATCTCCTATTTAATGACACTTGTCTACTTCTCACCTACCCAAGTCTTTATATTTATGCTCTTACTTTGTATGTTCTATGGTTACAAGTTACTTATTAATCCAATTGGAACAATATCATGGATACATGAACTTGGAGACTTGGGGTCACAACTATTTCAATCTTTAAATTAGGTACATCCTTAAAAGGGATATGTTTGGATGGTATGCCGATGAATGGTGCAATCTTAGAAATATAGAGACTCAAAGAGTTGGATCCACATGACCATTACACTATTAACTTTATATTTCTCCTTTGAAGCTTTGGGTTAATAAATTATGCCAACTATCAAGATCTTATAGATTATAACCTTAGGACTCTTATACTTGAGGCCTTATACCCATTAATGTTTTTTTTTTTTTTAAAAACTTTTGGGTTCTAGGTTAACAAAATTATGCCACTTGTCAAGTTCTCAAGACTTATAAATTAATAACCATTAGACCATTAATTTTTTTTCAAACCTCTATGGTTTTAGGTTCAAACAGTTACATCGTGTGGTGTGTTCTTAGAGATCAGAAGATTTGGACACTTAGAATTTTATTGAAATTGACTTTTACCTAGTTGAATGTGGTTTTACCATGTAGATATCTTGTATTAACCCAAATGTTGATAGATTAAATAACCTTTACCAAATTATGGTATGTTATGAGTAATGTGATAATTCGATCTTTCAGGGTCTTGGAGCTTAAAAAATTTTAAGACTTAAAATATTTTGTGAAGGTTTAAGGGTTTTGAGTAATCTAATATTGACACTTTTCTTGATATTAGATAATAAAGTTAGGTCCCAAACATGAATACTTGGTAAGTATTTTCCAATAGTATTACAAAAATATAAAAAATAAAAATAAAACTAGGATGAGATGCATTAGTTCAGTTAATCCAAAAATCATAAAGTCAATTTAAGAATAATTATGAAAACCCAAGGTTTAAAATAAATCAAAATCAATGTTCAATGTTTTGTTTTCATAAATTTGAAACTATGTAACTTTATATTTTGAGAAAAATGTTAAACATAGGAATATTAGAACCAATGTCATGGATATCCAAGGATTATAAGACACTGAATAAGGATATTCAAACAATAGTGGGTCCCCATTTGAAATTATAAAATGATGTGTGTGTGTGTGTGTGTGTGTGTGTGTGTGTGTGTGTGTGTGTGTGTGTGTGTGTGTGTGTGTGTGTGTGTGTGTGTGTGTGTGTGTGTGTGTGTGTGTGTGTGTGTGTGTGTGTGTGTGTGTGTGTGTGTGTGTGCACGTGCACGTGCTAGGGAGAAATAGATACATCATACAAGGGGTGTTTTCAAATGTAAAAAAATCAAATGGACATAATTTATTCAATTGTACACAAATAATTTAATGACATATTCAAATGTCCACATAAAAAAAACTATGGCATGTTCAAATGTCACAATAGGAGTAAAATACATGGGGATTCAAACAATGAATAATATTTAAATGCTCAAATAAACAAGAGAAGAGTGAGCAGGGAAAGACACTCAAGGAAGTGGAAATAATAAAGTATGGAATAATAATCAACCATCATAAGCATATAATTCTAGTCCCTAGATATATATGTAGGAAAAAATGTTAAGTATTTAACATATCAAGTGCACTTCAAAATATATAATCATATATAAAAGAATGTGTAAGTACATAATCTAAAACATGATAATAAAAAGTGATCATATAATAATATAATTTTGGTGTATCATGATCAAATTAAGTATATGCCCCAACATATTGAGGATGTGAGTAAAGGGAAGGCTTGACATATATGTGTGCATTTAACATGTGCATGTGTATGCTTGTATCACACTCAAAATATGTGTGAAACATATGTGTATATATAGAATTAAATGATATGTTATCTACTAACATGGAACCAATAACATAGATGCTAAGGATCTAATAAAACATGAAAATGTTGATTTTTTTTTTTTTTTTTTGGTATTTTTAGAAATTTTAAAAATAAATGACTATCATATGATTTCATCCTAAGGATTACCATAGGTATATCCCCATACATAATCAAGTGCAACAAATTGGTTATACTACCAATGAACATGTATAGGTGTAACATCTAGCACTGTAGGATTTGTGATGCTCTATATATGTATAATATGATTCTCTAGTCATGAATAAACAATATAATGAATGGGGATTAGTGAAACCCATTATTTATTACTTTTTGGTTTCTTTGTAATAATATAAATAGGAACATGTTTGGTTACTCTAGTTATCTAAATATGTTGTGTAGTGGTAGTATATTATGACTCCATGGAATCTCTTATGTATATTTTATGGAATTATCTCCCAAGTATTCTCCACTTAAGAAATCAAATTGCCTATTGCTTACCCTTTCATAGAGGATTCATATTATTAGGTTTGATAATTAGACTTTTATTGAATTATATAAATTTTAATTACCTTATTGTCATGAATGTATTTAACACACCCATGCACTATTGAAGGTACTCTATGGAGTATATGTATCTGAGGTCATCTTGAAAACATATCAAATACTCCCATCTAAAGTATAAATAAAAAGGTAGTGACCACATGTGTTGGGTCAACCTGTAAAGGTAAGTAAATCTCACTAAAAAACTATTGTGAGGTCTCATCGAATGCTTTGACCAATTTGGTCAAAGGGTGTAAATCATCATGTGTATATCTAAAATGCATAGGTAATTTCATGGTGAAAACATTATCACTAGCACCATTATAAATTATAAAATTATGTATAGTGTGGTGATCAAGGTATGATTGAATGAATCATGAATGAAGATCTAAGTCATTGTCCATAGTCTTACTATCATCAAAAGTAACAAAGGGTTTCTATATTCCATGTATAAGTACCAAAAATCCCATTTTATTGGTGAAAATAATGTGATGGATAAGGATGTACATTATATTACAATTTCACTTTGGGATCCTTCTTAGAATGGTCTTACAAAGGATTATTAAATATCTTATAATTTTGGTGATCACTAGGTTGTGAACTTGATTCCTTTAGAGGATCATAAAATGTAATTATTTGTCATAAGCGAGGTCTTGAATCTTATTATTATATCCTAGAGAGCATGATTTATCCAATAAAATAAAACTATCTATGTAGTAAGCATGGATTATTTAATCACTCCATACTATATATATGGTAAATTTATGTTGTTGCTTGCACAACATGCCCAAATTTCTCTAAGAATTTGGGAACTTATTTTTGATTTTGTGTCACTTACACTTTTTCTCACAACTCATTAGTATCAATGCTCATGTTGAATTTTTTGCCTTTATTAGTTTGCATTCTAAACTAGGATCCTCAACCATCACTATTGGAAATACCATGTCCATTTGAGTTAACTTTATATTTTGCATTTAATGTGAAAGTAGAGTTTTGACCTCTAAATTTACATTTGTATATTGGCTTCCTTATCTATATTAGATTGATTAAAGAGGTCATATTAGTTTTTTTTTAAATTTAGGCTGCTAAAATCTTTACCATTGTGAACACCAAGTCTTAATGATAAAGTTCATATATAACACTTGGCCCCAAAGCAAAGTCTTACTAAACTTACTCTCATTTAGCAATCTCACTCTCTAGCTATATTGGCTCCCTACAGTTGATTTGGGGGATCAATTTAATTTTAATGCTTTCATGGCCTTTTATAATCATTTTATCTTACTGAAAAATCTCATGTTATTCATTTTAATATTTGGCACTTGGCCATTTTATGAATCCTAAACCCTCTTATCCCATAAGAGATTTGGACCTAGCCATTTTCATTTCCATGCAATTTGTTGTTGTGTAATTTATCCCTCAAACTCCTATACTTACATTGTGATGGTGAAATTTTGAGGGATTTATTTTAATTAAATCTATATTTTATTATCAAATGATGTATTTTTTAATAATGGAAGACTTGGAATAATTTACTTTAATTTTCACATGTATATGGTGATTATAGGTGTTATATCTTTATCTACTCTTCCTAGAAGCTTGCATTGGATGTACATTTGATTCTACATATGTTGGTTAGATCATAGGATGGTTTATGGATTTTTTATGACCATGATATCTAATTTTTCACCATTATATAAATATTTTATTTCCTTTACCCCTTCCCTTATTTTTCTATTTTTATTCAAGTTGCTAGATTTAGGGTTTGAATGCAATTTTCTTTTATCATCTATCTTGATTTTAGTTTTATTTTCCATTAGTATTTTTATATTGTTGAATATTAATCAAAATTTATTAAACACACTATCAATAAAATACAAATCATTAAATGAAACCCTAAATATCGGTTTGTAATTAGGCAAATGAATTTTTATTTATCTACTTTCAATACCTAAATGGAAACTATATAAATAAAAAATAAATACACATTATCTACCAATTTGTTCAAGTACCCATAACATTAAAAATAATTTTTAATTAGTCACACCATAAGTCCCCTTAAAATATAATGGTCATAATGAGCCACTAAGTGAAGATCATTGTGCCTTGACCAAGTAGAAAGAAACCTTTGGGAGATATTACAAATCTCCTTTCAAGAGAGGTGATTTGAAAGACCTACCTAAACATTAGCAAATTCCAAAACACACATCAACATAATTGGTACTATAAAGAGGGATAAAATTAGAATATTTTATACTTATCCTTGATTTTAAACTTGTAACCCTTATGCTTCTCCAAATTTGTTGTGTGCTTGAAATAACATGTCAACATAATCAACAATTAGAGGGTCTAAACTTGAAATCAAACTAAGAATATTAAAATTGGAATGTAGAGGCTTTAACCAAGTGATTTTATATATTTTAAAACTAATAAAATAAAATAATAAACCCACCTATGGTTTTTTCGTGGCTAGGTGGAGGTGTTTTCCTTGTGAGAATTCTAGGGCCTATTCATAACCTGACTAAATATCTCAAAGAATTATGTTGATAATACACACATGTTGGGACATGGATGATACAAAAACACATTTAGGCATTCAAGGTTTCCATAATCAAGAATCAAATCCATCATGAATATTTCACCTTCAATTTGTTTCTTTTCTCTCTAGATAGGGAAGCATGTATCTCATACCTCAGCTTGCTAGATGGGTGCATCACATCATGGGCTATATTCAAAAACTTGTTTATCAAATAAATTTAGTGTGCCCACTAACCCTATTTCCCTATGATACCAATTTTATATATCCATTATGGATCCCAATGAAGCTATTATCACATTCAAAATTCACTTTCATGACCTATATAGGAGGTTGAAAGACCCATTCCTATAAATGAAAGTGATGGCTATTGAATGGTTGTTACTGATGATCTATTGGATAAGAATTATAATATTAGTGAGTTAAACACATAAAATAATAATAAAAAATATCTTTATATCATCTAAAAGAAGAAATATATGAATTGTAATATTTGGATGAAGAAGATGTGTGATATGCATTTGATACATTATTTCCATACACCAATATCCCTACACTTGGCAAGTTTATCTAAGGAGAGAAACAACTCAATGGAAGTAGTGTGATACCCATCCCATTATTAGAGATGCAAAAAACATTATAAAATAATGATGAAATTTTTTATCTTTAAAAATGAGGTCAACTAAATGAGTTCATATTTGAAGATATCCCAATTATTTATAAATTTATCTTTAAAACAATTAGACTGAGCCTAAATGGTGAAGTCTTCGGAGTTATTTCCATTAAGGATAAGCACATGTACATTGGTGATGATAGGTGAAAATAAGTAAAAAATAAAGTTTGTATCCTTACATATGAACATCTAGATCCTATGGAATAACCTAAGGAAGATGATTTCATCATTCTTGTGATCCTCACAATAATGTGGATGGATATGATATAAATGCATGATTATGAGCATGGATACCCTAGTAATGAAGATATGAGATCAGTGTATGTTAGAGGTGAAAATACCTTGATCTAATGTATCTTGTTGCATAATTTCAACACAAATGAAAAATACATAGGGTCATTAACATGGGAATGTACACTTTAAAACCTTTCAAATGATGAAGATGACAAAAAGGATGTTTCCAAAACATTCATATCAATCAATTAATAACCCATAATGGATTCATTGATTAGTTGAAACAAAGAACATATATCTACTATGTTGGGTAAGTCTCTCTAGTATGTTTTCAATGTTTGGGCATAGGTATTTATCAAACCCTGTCATAAGTTATTTTTACAAGTTAAGCATAAGTACATTACTAAATTTAATTATTAAAATTTGATTAGTTTTCATAGATACAACATAGATAAAACTTTATGGGATAGTGTTCATTAAAGCAAAGGTCAAAACTACCATAATTACATGATTCCTCATGGTAATATCTATTCCAATCTTCTCAAAATATTAATCATGAAAGCATTTTCTATCAAGTGTTTAACTGGTGAGGACATCCCAATTGTAAATGTAAAGTTCCTCAAACATTATTTCTAGGATTGAATTAGCCTTGCAAGTCCTATAAATACCTTCTCTTTCCATTTCTTGATTTTGTTTCATATTTTCTTTTCCTAATTTTTCTCAAATTTTGCTTTCATTATAGCATTTTTTCTCTTATATTTTTGTTTTGGCCCATCTATTTTTTCATGTAGGTTCCCTTGTTTGTGAAAATAATGAATAATAGAAGGCCTATAGGCAAGTGATGTGAATGATGTTCTAGTGCATAAGCACTCTAAATAGTTTATAATGTTAGATTATATTTATGAATTAGTTTTAAAATATTAATATATTATGTGTGCTATGTATTTATTCATGTTGGGTTGAGTTTAGGTAAATTATTTAGTTAATGAATACATTTTCTTGAAAAAAATCACAAAAATCGTATATTAATGGTTTCTGGGTTTGCTTGGATGAACCTATTATGGTGAAGATCTAGGTTGAAAAATATATTTCTTGGATTTCAATTTCCAAAGTGCTCCCCAACCTATAATTATGATGTTAATAAAATAAAGAGAAAATATAAAACAAGAAAATAAAACAAAAATCAATTTCTAAAAAACTCAATTCTAGGTGATTCAGACAATTTCTACTGGGGCTATGGACACCTACTTGGCAATAGAGAAAGGACTTGAATGGGATTATGGATAGCTCCATAAAGGATATGGACACATGGATACAATTATAATAATGTCCAAGTAATAATTCTCAACATAGGATTCATTATCTTGATGATGAAATTTATGGTAGTTAGTCCGTGTAGGTTCTTAAAATTGGTAATTGAATCACTTGTACACACTAAGTCAATGAGAATGTATTATTTGGTACTTTATCTAATCTTTTATTATTCTCTCTAAAATCCATTCATGTACCATGTGTATTCTCAACCAAATATACTATGTTTATAGACATATTTATAACATTCAAAAATACTCAAGAGTATTTTCCAATAGAGTCACCCTTTTTATTGCTTGTACAACACACCTTAATTCTTCTAAGAATTAGGGATTCTTTTTTTATTTTTTTATAATATTGATTATGCTCATGGATCATTTGTCTTATCACTTTTAATTTTTTTTGGTGGCCCATCTTTTTTTCATGATGAATATGGACCCACAATTATCACCCTTGGAAATACCATGTCTGTGTGAGTCAATTTGTATTTATCACTTAGTGTAAAAGTTGAGTTTTAACCTCCCAATTTGAATTTTAATTTCATATTACTTATCTCTCTTATACTTCCATATGAGTTCATTTTTTTCACCCTTAGATATTTGAAACCTATCCCATTTTTACCACCAAGTTTGAATGATAAAGTTTCATATATAACACTTAGCCCCGAAGCAAAGTCTTGTTACACTCACCCTCACTTGGGAATCTCACTCTATGGCTCTCTTATCTCCTTTAAGATTCATTGGGGGATCACTTTTATTTACATGCCCTCATAGCCTTTAATAATAATCTTTTCATGTGTTACCAAGCTCATGTGAGTTATTTTCATATTTGGCACTTGGTCATTTGACAACTTTTAGACCTTCTTATCTCATAAGATATTTGGAGCTAGCCACTTTCATTTACATAGAATTTATTTTTGTAGTGTAATTTCTCCATCAAACTCTTCTCATACAATTATGGTGATGATATTTCAAGGGATTTATTGTAATGAAAATTTGACTTAATTATCAAATGATGTATTTCTAATTAATAGAAGACTTATAATCAGTTGATTTCAATTTGCAAGTGTAAATGGTGATTGTGGTTATTATCTCATTATATGTTCTTCCTAGAATCTTGCATTGGCTTTGGATTCAATTGTGCATATGTTGGTTGGATAATAGGCCATTTTATCAAATTAATATTATTATGATATTAAATTTATCACTGTTATATTATGATTTCATTTCCTTTCCCCTTTCCCTTATTTTGTTGTTTTTACCAAGTTTTTAGATACATGGTTTGAATTTAATGTGTTTATCATCTATCTTTATTACAATTTTATTTTCTATTGGTACTATTAAATATTAAGAAAAATTAAATTAATACATTACAAATTAGTTTAAAATAACTAAATAAAACCCTAAATACTTATTTATAATTGGGTAAATGAATGTTTATTTATCTAATTTAAACACCTAAATGGAAACTATTTAAATGAAATAGTAAACCCACATTATCTATTGAGTTGTTCAATCACCCATACTATTAAAACTAAGTTTGAATTATTCACACTAGTAGGCCCCTTGAAATTTAATTGTTTTAATGAGCCATTAAGTAAAGATCATTGTACCTATATTAGGTAGAAATAAACCTTGAGGAGATCTCAGAAATCTCCTTTCAAGAAAGCGAAGTTGAAGGACTTGCCTAAATATTGGTGCATGACAAAACATGTATCAACATGTTATATGATTTAATAAATTCTAACTTATAAACTTGTTAAGATTGAATGATTTAATTACCTCAACCTTTCGAAAGGTGAACCAACTACTATAATGTATTGGCTCAATAAAACTATGTTAAATTCCATCATGGGTACAATAATAGTCCATCATAGTATTTGAAATTTGAAAACTGATTTGATTTTGAAATTTAAGGTTCTCTTTGAATGTCATATGCACCTCATATATGTATCAATATGAAACTTGGGTATAATAATGGTACTAATGTATAAAACTTTACCAAAAATGTGTATCTAAATCATATAATTATGAAATTTGGCCAATTAAAATTTTTGTGTAAGTGTGAAGAACATGTTTCCATGACATACCCCACTGAATATGGAGAATCTAAGAACTAGCGTAAGTTTGGAGAACATGTTTCCATAAAATTCCTTCACTATAATATAGATATACTGAGTACTAGATAAGTGTGAGGGTCATGAATTTTTTTACAAGACCCCACTAAAATATGAAACTATGGAAATGTGGAAGCCATGCCTATATCATATGCCCCCACTGATATGCCTACCCCTTCCTTTTAAGGTGAGGGAAAGTATAATATGGTATTTACCTTACCTCAAAATGATAAGATATATTTATAAGTTATGTATAGATCATATAACATATAATAATAGTATGTCTAGGTAGATATAATAGTGAAGCACCTAGTATGTGATCATATAAAGTCTTAAGATGCACGACATAGATCATGAAAATGTCTAGATAGTAACAATATAAGATCATCAAGAAATAAATTACACACCCAAGATTACTCAAAAAAAAGAGGAAATGTTCCAAGGAGACCATTTTAATGGGAATGTTCAAATATTGCACAATCAAAGGGACAAGACTTATTCAAATGTTGACAAATCATAGATTGACATATTCAGATGTTTATATATAACAAATTATGACATCTTAAAATTTCACAAAAAGAAAAAATGTCATGGGGGTTGTGAGTAATGGAACATATTTGAATACTGAAACAAAAAATATGAGAAGGAAAGGAAATAATCTCAATGATGTTTAAATAAGAAAGTATGGAATCATAATCAACTTACATGAGCATATCATATTAGTCCCTAGATATATATGTTATAAACAATGTTAATTACATAGGATATAAAGGAAACTATGAAATATATACCATGGATAAAGTCATATGTATGTACATAGGTTCAAACATGATAATGGAAAATGATCATAGAGTAATATAACATAGGTGTATCATGATAAAAGAAGTGGATGCCCCTAACATATTGATGACATGAGTAGAGGGAAGGTCTAACATCATATGTGAATATATCATGTGCCTAGGTATTCATGTATCGCACTCTAAAGATGTGGGAAAAATATGTTTATATATATAAATAAATGATATGTTATCTACCAACATGGAAACAACAACATATATGCCAAAGAGTTAATAAAACATGGAGATGTTGACTATTTTTTCTTAATTTTAATTTTTTTGGTATATTTGGAATATTTATAATATCTCAAGTAATATATTTATGAAATTTCATAATGTTCAATGGGTTTTTGAGAGGTTTTCCTCAAGTGTAGTTAGGAATCATATGCACTTTCCCATTTTTTATATAACTGTAAATGGTCCCAACCAATTTAGTTTAAACTTTCCTTTTTTGTCTTTCTCTAAATTGATGTTATTTTTATTTTATTTTAGTACCAAGTCACTCATAGTGAACTCATGTGGTTGATTTTTTTTATATTCTCTTTAGATGAGATATTGATAAATTTGTAAGTGTTTAGTAGTTTGTATGCATTTTCACTCAACTATTACAATTGATGAAATCACTTTTCATGATATTCATATCTTTTGTAATAAATTTGAGAGAAACATGTAATGAAATTTTTTCAAGTTCAATTGGTAAAACTAGATCTGTACCATAAAATAAATAATAAGGTGTATCTTAAGTAGATGTATAAATACTAGTTCACTATGACCATAAAACATACTATTATCATTAAAAATCACACCCTCAAGGAGGCTGTTCAAGCGTCCTCACTTAAGTGATAGCATGGAGACACCTCTAGGCTATGGGTGGCCTAATCAGTGAGGTGGATATTTAGTTAGGCATAGTTCTATTGATGCTATCACCTTGAAACTACTACTAAACCTATTTATTGCAAGGTAAAAAGGATAGATAACTTAAAATAAACTAAACTATGGAGATGATGCAAAAAATTAACACCATCCACTTGACTATATTAAACTAACAACATGAATTAAGTTTGAATCTAATCACACTACTCAACAAGGACCTTATGGAATGGGTATTTCAATATGGAAGTCATATAAAATGAATTGAATAGAAGGGATAATCAAGAGGCCTAAAGAAGACAAAAATGACTAAAATCAATTTCTAAACTACGTAAATCTATCCAAACTCACCACATGACTTACAAGAAGACAATTCATTTTCAAAGAGGTAGGAGAGGACAAATGAGAGAGAATGAAGGCACTATGACTAACATTCATCAATAACCAAATGAAAAACTAATTATACGCATTTGAGAGGGTAAGAAATAGATTTGATTAACATTAAAAGGCATAGTACAAGTGTTTAGCTAAGCAAGGATTCACCATATTCAACCAAATGATCTTTTTTCAAGACAAATAAAGGTATATTTATAGAAGAGAATGATAAATAGAGAAGAGTAGGGCATTGGAAAATTATTGTCAAATATCCTCTCTTGATGAGTAAACTTACTAACAAGGCCTGAAAGTAGGCAATTTATGAATCTTCTATCAACATGTGTATGCTTGATCTGATCCTATTCTTTATCAATGGTGGTGTAGAGTGACCTTTCACTTTATTGATGACTTATCAACCTAATTTAAAACTGGTCCTTTTTGGATTTGAGAGTTTCAAACTCATATTTTAATGCACGGCTTATCCACTCTTTTGATTAATTGACACCTTAAACTATGTATCAACCTCCTTCTTCACTACAACTAACTTTATTTATTCATGATTAGGAAGTTACAAATTGACATTTGTACCTAGTTACCTTGATCTTCAAGATGTAATTTGAAACTTGGGTAATTTATCATTTAGGTTTACAAGCATGAATTAGATGCTTCCAAACTTATTAAAAACAAAAAAAATATCTACAAAGTCCATGTGAGGAGAATTTAACATTCCCAAAACCATAGGACTTCTCATTAGGTTTCTTGAGCTTCTTAAGCCTAACTTGTATTCTCATGTCTTCATTGACTTTGGATTTTGTACATATAGGAACACTTTCAGAGACAAAAAAGTGTAATTTTAGGTTTAATAAGGTATAAGACCATCCAAATCATATTCCCTAATAATTTTTATTTATTCATATACTCAAACACCCTATTTATGACATAAAACCTTACAAAAATACAACATTAAATACATATATATAGATAAAATTACAATAAAACTACATGGTGAGGATCTTCTTGGAGTGTGTAATATTGCTCAGGTATTTATTAGGCTAATTCAATGGATTCAAAGTACTTTCAAGGTCAATATTCTCCATCAGGTCATTCATTGGGTTTTAGAAGGGTTCAAATAGGCCTATCATCTTAATGATGATTCATAAAGTTAGAGCCATCTTCCTTTTAAATAATTACACAATTTTTTAGTATATGAGGTACATTTGTGTATACAATTAGAAATGAATTATATCCACAAATCAATCATAAATTAGAGAAGATAGATCTTACTTACACTTCTGATTGGGACATATTAGATAATCAAGAACATGACAAATATGGGGATCCACTAGACCTAATTAGGGGATATATTACAATAATAATAATAATAGGAAGGGTTCCAAAGCCTCCAGTCAATAGAAATCACACAATAACCCTAACTAAGTCCTATGTTTTCATATTCACTATACTAATAACAAGTAAAGTAAATAAATCTAATCTAGTGCTCACCAAATCTTGTGGCATAATATGGGGATTAGTAAATAAATGAAAATAAACATGCATAAGAGAATCCTAATTAAGATATGTATAGGTAAGACCCTAATTCATGGATAATAAGAGTAATATTATTCAAAATCCATTACTTATGCTACTTATATGTACTAAACAAAGGAGAAAAGTTAGACATACTTAACTGAAAGATGAACCCATCAAGACTTAACCTCTACCTTGGATAAAGGGACTTAAAAAGAGGTTTTTGTGGTTTTGAAGGTTTACTAAGAAAGGCCAAATCATCCAAGACTTATCCACAAGACTATATTCTTCAAGTAGAAACCCTAAGCTAAGACTCCTTAAGTAGAATGGTGGAAGATCAGATTGTAAAGAAGCAAAAATGAATAATAAATCTTGATGTCTCTATAATAATGGTGAAATGGATGTGTTTGTATAGGTATATCTAACCCTAAACCCTTTTGAAAGTTTTAGCCAATAGGGTTGACCTAGTCAACCTAGTATCATTATTGAAAAAAATTGATTAGGTCACGAGATAGGTCGACACAAAGCCAACCTAGACCCTAAATGTGTTCACCAATAAGATTACTATAAACTATTGAAAGTATTTTTAGTTTAGGAAAAAGAGTAAAAAAAAGGTGTTAAAAAACTAGAGGACTAAGCCAAAGATGAGTAATAGCTTAGGGGAATGTCTTAGGAGTTGGTTAGATTGGTAATAAGAGGAAATAAAGGACAAAAATCCTGTGAAACACCAATGGTCTACCCACCCCTTTCTTGATGCACCCCTTAGGACATGCCCTCAAAGAGATTGAGTCTTGATGGTTTCCTTCCAGATAAAAATTATTAGTAATTGATAAAGCTTGAAAATATTATGTGTATACATATGCCCCACTCAAATCTCATTATGTATCATGTAAGTGAAATAGGAGATGGTGCTTTGAGAAATAACATAGTAACACATGACATTGAGGCTAAATTTATTATTATTATTATTATTATTTTAAAGCATAAAATAACTAAAATTAGATGATGAAAAGGGAAATAACTAAAAATTAAATATGATGCATACCTTGACTTACCTTTTTCACTTGATGGATGTCTATTGTTTTTGTATTTTTGATTATGGAGGGCATAGAGACTACTTTTTATAAACCCAAGAATATAAAACTAAAGAGCAAAAACAAACAAACACAAAAAATAAAAGATAACCGGTGCTATGTAGATGGGATGTACTTAAAAATTTAGCAATCTGGGGTGACAAGTACTATCTTAGACCAAATGACCAAGTCAAAATTTAGATTAAATAGAGTAACTAAAAATCTAAGGCTAATAAATACAAAACAAACTCAAACAAGTACATCTTGAGTAAGAAAGGCAAACTCACCAAATCAAACTAAGTATACATGTCAAAAAAGATGGTAATCAAACATAAATGCAAAATCATTACCAATCCTTACTTAAATAAAGATGGGGAAGAAAAAATGGTAAAATAATATTTATGAGTGAGTATCAACAATCCTTACTCAATCATCAATGTAAAAAGGTACGTAAAAGGGAAAACAACATTGGTGAGTGAGAAGTAACAAGCCAACCTCACTCAATAATGGAAAAAGTACATAGAAGTAGAAATGAACTTAGGTGTCTAAAAAAAAGGTAGTATAACAATGGAAAATGGTAAAATAAAGAAAAATAAGTCTATAAATGAAGAGTCATGGTTTAAAGAAAGTAATCCATAGTTTCTCAAGCATGTTGTTTTGCTCTAAGGATGGATAAAACTAAAACAAAGTAGTGCTATCATGTTTTTAATATGTGAAGAAGGAAGTATATAAGAGGAAAAATAGATTTAGAATCATATTTTTCCCATAAAGGATGGAAATGAAATGGGTGGAGGGGAGAATTAAGGAAAAACCAAGTTAGAGGAACTCTTTATTGAAGCTAAGACACTCAAATTAGGTTTGTCAAAATAAGAGGACTATTGACCTTAAAGACTCTGAATAACTTCTCTTAGCTACACAAGTCTTAGGTCAACAAATGAAGTATTTAGATCATCCTATGAAGGCTATATGAAGGAAAAGTAAAATGGACCTACCTTCCCATAACGTGTTCCCCATTCTTTAGGACCCCTTATGGAGTCATTAGTCTATTGTGAAGATTAGGTATTTGTGCGAGAAAGTAGGTAGCATCATAGACTTTTTTGAAATATCCTATTCTGATCTACTAACCTACCACACCCCAATGGACCTTAGTTATATTATGAGTATAACTGTGGAGTTTAGAGATAGTAAATATGCTTGAAATCGCATCTTTTGGTATGATTTTGAAATTTGAAATTTATATGTTTCCTTTTGTATATCATTGCCTTTTCTTTTCAAATGATTTGGATTTTAAATTTCTTAATGACTTTTTTATATTCCTCCTCCATATGGATTTGCAAAAACAAACATGGGTGATAAATTAATTTCATTTAAATACTTGGGACTTGGTTGCTAAGAGAGATAAATTTAGAGATCATGATGTCTAAGAGTCTCATAAATATAGGTGAAATAAAAGTGTTATATTGACTTTGACCTTGTTTTATCCAATGTGGAATGAAGGAAAGGAAATAAAGAGGAATGAAACATTAAATCATTTGAATTACTTCAAATCATAAAAAATGTGACAAAGGATGAAAGAAGATATAATGATAGTAAAATGTGATTCCTTATCATAAGAATGAGGGAAATGTAGGAAAACATGCTAACACAAGTTGTTATGAAAATTTCATCTATCAAGAGAAGAAAAATCTAAACTTGAGAACAATTATCAATAACCTATAACTAGTGTTAAACACATTCTATAAAAGGAATGAAAATATGGTGATTTTATGAGAAAGGCTAGGTCCTATCCGTTATCTTACACTACAACTCATAAAAGAGAAACCCAAGGGGGTGAACAAAACATGTGAAAAAAATGTGAGAGAAGAAAAAGATGATATTTGTGAGGAAGGTCAGGTATTATCCCTAGTCTTACATTAAAACTTGTAAAAGAGAAACCCAAGGGGTGCCAAAAAGTGTGTAAAAAATATGAAAACAGAGAGGATAAAAGTACATCATGAGTAAAACTAGGTCTTATATGCATTTTTACAATGCAACTCATAATAAAAGGGGAAACTAAAAGACAAAAAAGGAAGGACTAAGGTTTATGAGAAGAAAATTGTTACAGAGGGTGACAACCATGTAAGTAACCTGTAAAAAGTGTTAGATATATAACATATAGATAAAGAATGAAAATAGGGGAAGAATTAGGAAAAATACTTCTTAAGGAATTGTGCATTGGTGGAATCTTTGAAAATGTGACCTTAATTGGTTTGAAGGTGATACATACTTGGACCAAGGATATATTTGACTAAATAGGGACCCCATCATTTTTGGGTGTATTTACCTTATTTATCATGAGTGTAGTCTAATATAAGGACAGGATCACCAACATTAAACGTGTGAACTTTAACACATTTTTTATGTTGTTTTAAAATATAGGCCTTGTATTGGTGGTTATGTTGTAAAGCAAAAAGATGGTGTTCATCAAGGAGATAGAGAAAATGAAGATGAGTTTCACATAATTCTTCATCTAGTATGATACCATGAAGAGATATATGGATATAAATAAGATCAACCTCTAATGGAAAGACTGATTCAAAACCATAGACTATAAATAATAGCATTGCCCCAATGGTAGTATGTATGCTAGTGTGATAGGCCTAACGAGAAGGATAAAGTTGAAGGTGCCAATCCATATAGGTCTCATGAATTGTCTTTTCGAGAATTTAATTAAGAATTTTGTTTGTGGCATTAGATTGGCCATTACATTGTGGATGATAGGGTGTTTAGAATTTGTGATTGTTTTTAAATTTAGCACAAAGTTGTTTGACATATTTTTTTTGAAATTACCACTATTGTCTGAAATGATAGTATGAGCGACATCAAAGCAATAAATGATTTGATTAAGGATGAATTTGGAGATGGTGGTATTGGTGACATTAACAAGGGGCATAGCTTTGACCCATTTGGTAAAATATTATGTAGTTATGATTATGAAGACATGCTCATCTTGAGATTGAGGTAATTTTCCAATGAGATATAATCCCCACATGGAGAAGGGCTAGGGAGATTTGACAGTTTGAATATTTGTTGGAGGTGAATGAATTATATCATCATGGAACTAGAAAGGGGTACACTTTTTAGTGAATTCAATGGCATCCTTTTCAAGATTAGGCCAAAAGTATCCCATATGTATTCATTTATGGGCCATAGCATGTCCATTATAGTGGCCAATGTAAATGCCCCCATGTGATTGTTCAATAATAGGAGGAACCTCATCTTGCATAAAATAATGGATCAAGGTACCTTAAACATAGTGATAATTAAGGATGTTATATCAAAATTCATAATTAAAAACTTATTTATGAATGTGATTCTTTTTAATGGGAGTCTAAGTTAGGAGGATAAGTTTGATGTTCCATAAATTAAATGATGTCTTTGTACCATGAGCTTTGTAGAATGGTGAAAACCTCAATGTGATAGATAAGTTAATCATATGGTTGAATAGAGGATAAATATTTTATTATTTGTATAAGAAAATTGGGATAAAAAAAAACTTGGTGCAGATGAAAAAGAGATGATGAAGAGGCAAGGGAATCAACAATAGAATTTTGATCTTGAGGGATACGCTTGATAGTGAAAGAAATGAAATAATCTGTGAGAGTAGTTGAAATTTGATGATAATTAATGAGATTATCTCTTTAGCATTGGTAATAAACATTGACTTGGAAAAAAATGAGATAAGAATCACCTAAGGCATGCAGATATTGGATATCTAAATCAAGAGTATCTCTCATGCCAAAGATTAAAACTTCACACTTTGCCATATTGTTAGTGACATAAAATGTTAAGACAAAAGCTAAATGGATGATTTTTCAAAGAGGTATGGTAAGAATTTAACCTACCCTAGCTCCTTGAAGGCATTTAGAACCATAAAAGTGAAGGGTTCATGTATCCTCATATAAATTGACATTGATTTCAAGAAGCTCTTTGATAACTACTTTTCATTTAGTATTATTAGGGAGGATAGTGGATTCATCAAGATTATTTTATTCAAGTTTAAAAATGAACTTATGAAAGTAATCTCCATGATATATGGATTTATTAAGAACTTCAATATAGAGAATATTATCATTAGGAAGACTATCTTGAAGGTGGTCAGTAGTGGGCATAGGAACTACAAAAAGTTGATTAGTTATGATTTGACATTTGATAAAAGTTTGAGTAACAATTTGGAGATCAAATTTTATGAGAAGGACCATCCACTTGCCAATTCTATATCTAAGAAGAAAGGATTTAGAGAAGAAGTGATGAAAGGGATCAAAATGCATGATAACATAAGTGGTCTAATAAATTATGTAATGTCAAAGCTTTTCAACTATAAAATATATGGTGAGGAAATTACATTTAACTTTTGTGTAATGTTTCTCATAATCAATGAGGCCTTGGTTGATGTAGTAGATGGAATACTCTCTTCTATTATCATCTTATTGGGAAAGCATTGCCCCAAATGATATGGGTGTGGAAGAAGTATATAGGATCAAAGGTTGATCATTTAAAGGAGGACAAAGTGTAGGTGGGTGAATTAATGATTCTTTCATGTTATCAAAAATTTTTTGACAAGGATTCATCCATGTTAAATCATTACCTTTCTTAAGAAGAGAATTGATGGTGTAGACACTATAATTTCATACCCCAAGGGATGATTATTGTTGGGAATAAACCGGAAGCACACAATTGATTACCAAACCAAGCAACTTAATATGCGGAAATAACCAGAATCAACAAGTAACTAGAATTCAGAATAACACATGATATGAGAGACAATACACAACTTGTATTAATACTTATATAGAAAAGAATATAGTAAAGAAGATGCCACTTCTTCTCCACCACCTCTTCAGAGGCTTCCCACACCTTAAGTGAATAGTAATTCTCTCCTCTAAGCTCTCTCTCTCAGGTCCCAACACACAACTCAAATACAGAGTTGGTGTTCACCTCCCGTGCTCCACACACACCACAAGTGCTCCACGCACTCCACAAGTACTCAACGCACTTCAAGTAGATCTCCCATGAACCTACAATAACCTGCACCTCAACAGACCATACTTATGGAAGGAACTCCCTTGCCTTCCTCTTTTCTCTATCCAAGTACACAGCTGTACTCCAAGTAGATCCTGCCTGATTCTGCTCCCTATTGTGTTGCTATCCTATCTGATCTTGCACACCTTCAAATCAACCTAGTTCTGCACACTTGTGAACCTTGACCTTGCACACACATACACCTGTAGATCAACGATCTTACTTACCATGTAGATCTCCTATAAAGGCCATACACCTGTGACCAAGATCCTACACACCTGAAGAATCTTGCTGACTCTCCAAAACCAGCACCCACCTTGGTACTGCTGTGGAACTAGGAGGAACACCCTTGCTCACCTCACACACAGAAGGAGCTAACTTTGCTCAACTCAAACTAGAACACTTTTCTAATACAACCATGAGTCTATTATATAGATCTCATCCAAACAATAATTAGACATCTAATTACAATAATTAGATCTGTAGCTCTCAGTCTAAAAATAGATCTAATCATGAAAACACTTGGTTCATTAGCTAACTGCCCATAATAAGCTCGCAGTCAAACCACACAGGCTACCGACGTCGGTCCCTATCCGCCTGGGGGTCACTGACGCCGGCCGATCCATGACGGATGTCGGTTGCATTCCTGTCTTATCCTACCGACATCGGTTGGCCAGACCAACGCCAGTCTTCTGTGACACTCTGCAACTCTCCTGCAACCTCCTCCATGTCTACATCAGTGAAGCTTTTAGCTCCATAACCTAACAATCTCCCACTTGGAGATAAATAGCTGCACTGTACCTATACCTGTACCCCATCTAATCTGTTTCCTAGTTTGTATCCCTCTTCAAGATCAATCCTGAAGACAACACACCACACAACCTATGATGTACCTCCTGTCATCTGAGTACCTTGCCACATTTGAACCTACAAACACATGTAGTGAAGTCCTGACCCTGCATAGCATGAATCCCTATTGTTGGTCCCTCTCAAATACCTGAGAACCCACTTCCCCGAATTGGCTCCTAACTCTCTGACAGCTCCCACTGCATGGGAATACTCAGGTCTATACCAGACCTCATGTGATTTCAGACACTATACCTATCTAGCCCTTAGTGTACTCTGGCTCTGCATCCTGAACCTCGCCAACACCTGATTCACATCAGCTCCCACTCGAGACAAAATCAACCTGTGATCTCCATGTCTCCCATGTCAAATAAATCCACTACTCCAAACTCCTCATGACATGCCACTGAACTAACCTTACCCTTAGCTCAGCAAAACCCTGTATGTATAATCCTGCTAGCAAAACATACCATCCACATACATCAATAGAATGATGTCGCAACTCATCATCCACTTGGTAAGACAAACCACAGTAGTTACTCTGACATTGACTAAAGCCATGCTTCGTCCTCCACCTGTCAAAACCTGTACCACTATCTAGTAGCTCCTCAAGACCATATACCTGGTCTTCCATCTCACGTATCCGTTCATTCTATTCTTCAACTAAGGTATCCATTCATCTCTGTGCTTTCTTCCACTAGTAACCCTACCAAAAACACTTGTTTGGTTCTCCTCCAAGGAATCACATCCTCATCCATGCCAAGCTCACACCTATTTCCTGGATCCTTCCTGCTCTACAATCAACAACATGTATAAAGAAGAGGAACAATGAATTTGAGGGCCTACTTACGTCTTCAGTCCTCCATATGGGTGTTTGAGACTCCTTGACAGCGTGCTGTCCACCCAAAATCTATTACAGTGACTGACCTCAGTCACTCCACTGTCTGCATCCGACCGACGTCGGTTCCCATGCGTCTGTCCCTGACTACCGACCCTGCAAATATCTGTGTCCCTACTACCGATGTCGGTCCTCCTGACTGACATCGGTCTTACCTACTGCCGATGTCGGTCCTCCTGACTGACATCGGTCTTACTCTACCTGACATCATCGGCTTCGGTCTGCACATGACCGACATCGACACCTGTCTGTTCGATGCCAGTTCCTTCTGACCGACATCGGTACCTGTGTTCACCTGTGAGTGATGACTTTTTACCCACAAGCTCCTTTGAATCAAAACCCATGTCCAAACTGCTCTGCTCAAAAGTATCTAGCACCATCCACTGGTTTCTATCCACCATCTCCTCTAAGAACACCAAGGCTTTCCAGTTCTTAAGCCTATCAAATATATCTGTCTTCCGCTTAAGAACATGCATCTCCTTCTTGCTCATGTGACCAAGCCTACGAAGCCATGTCTCTACAACAAAAGAAGAATCAGTAATATAAACAAGTAGATAAAGAGTACCTATTTTCTTACCACTAGCTAATTCAAGTGCATCCGCTGTGAGAGTTCTTGTGCATCTCTCATCACCCAATATTTTTGAAGAAATTAGCCATATCTCCAAACCTAGGACTTGCATGACCTTCATCAACACCTGTGTGTTGGCTGCCTACAATTTTAGCTTCACTTCCCCTTTGCCAATTCTTTGGCAAGGCTCACCAGCTTCTCTACCTGGGGCTGCATGGAAAGAGGCAACCGAATCTTTTATCCAAGATTCAACTTTATCCAAGAAACCTCCCACAGCATCCTGTGCCACATAACCTACAACATCTGCTTCTTCAGTTCCTTCATGTTGATCTGCTACCAACCAACAATAATCTTTTACCTACTCTTTCTTTCCATGGGACCGTAAGTGACCATCTGTGCTTTTCAACTCCTCCATTCTTAGCTTACTCCCACTCGATCAGAAACCCCTGAGAGTGCCCTATAACCAAACACAAACCTGCTCCCTACAACCTTAGCTCTGATACCACGTGTTGGGAATAAATTGAAAGCACACAATTGATTACCAAACCAAGCAACTTAATATGCAAAAATAACCAGAATCAACAAGTAACTAGAATTCAGAATAACACATGATATGAGAGACAATACACAACTTGTATTAATACTTATATAGAAAATAATACAATAAAGAAGATGCCACTTCTTCTCCACCACCTCTTCAGAGGCTTCCCACACCTTAAGTGAATAGTAATTCTCTCCTCTAAGCTCTCTCTCTCAAGTCCCAACACATAACTCAAATACAGAGTTGGTGTTCACCTCCCGTGCTCCACGCACACCACAAGTGCTCCACGCACTCCACAAGTACTCAACATACTTCAAGTAGATCTCCCATGAACCTGCAATAACCTGCACCTCAATAGACCATACTTATGGAAGGAACTCCCTTGCCTTCCTCTATGCTCTATCCGAGTACACACCTATACTCTAAGTAGATCCTACCTAATTCTACTCCCTATTGTGTTGCTATCCTATCTGATCTTGTACACCTGCAAATCAACCTGGTTCTGCACACCTGTGAACCTTGACCTTGCACACACATACACCTATAGATCAATGATCTTACTTACCATGTAGATCTACTATAAAGGCCATACACCTGTGACCAAGATCCTACACACCTGAAGAATCTTGCTGACTCTCCAAAACCAGCACCCACCTTGGTACTGTTGTGGAACTAGGAGGAACATCCTTGCTCACCTCACACACAGAAGGAGCTAACTTTGCTCAACTCAAACTAGAACACTTTTCCAATACAACCATGAGTCTATTATATAGATCTCATCCAAACAATAATTAGACATCTAATTACAATAATTAGATCTGTAGCTCTCAGTCTAAAAATAGATCTAATCATGTAAACACTTGGTTCATTAGCTAACTGCCCGTAATAAGCTCGCAGTCGAACCACACAGGTGATCGACGTTGGTCCCTGTCCGCCTGGGGGTCATTGATGCTGGCCGATCCATGACTGACGTCGGTTGCATTCCTGTCTTATCCTGCCGATGTCGGTTGGCCAGACCAACACCAGTCTTCTGTGACACTCTGCAACTCTCCTGCAACCTCCTCCATGTCTGCATCAGTGAAGCTTTTAGCTCCACAACCTAACAATTATTAGGGTGTCATAGGTCCTATTATATTTATATTCCTAAATAAAATCCTATTCTAAAGTTTGGAGTATTTACTATTTACCCACCTAGTAAAGAATTCTTACTTTTATCCTTTTACCATTCCCTACCCCCTAAATCCAATAATAACCTATAATATACTCGTATAACCACTTTATCCCATGTGGAATCATTAAAAATGAATTCCACCCATTCCTAACCTATTCTCATCCATGATTGAAATGAAGGCTCCATTTTGTGAGAATTGGTGATGATTCTCCCATGATCGGTGTCGATTCTCTAGATTGGTGTTGATCCATAAATACGTAGCTTGTGTCTACATTGTAGATAGAAGGAGAAATCTAACAAATTATAATTATTTTTAGTTTAACTTGGAAACTTTGGTGACATTGGTACTGACACTCTATTGTATTTTTAACTCATGCAGTCACATCCTCCACACAATTAGAACTACTATCTATGCTCATGGAAGGAAATTAGTCAGTTCACAACTGATCAAAAGGTAAGTATTATATTTCAATTGCATCATTATATTCTAATAATTAATCATTTATATATATATTAAATTTATTAAGCATTATTTTTGGCCTCCATTATCTATCAATCCATTCCTTTTATCAAATATACCATGTTTCTTATTCTCTATATATTAAATTCAGATGTAGAGAATCGATGTTGATTCACTCTAAATTGGCACTAAATTCTACCAATCAACAATGATTATATTAGGATCAACATCAATCTACTATGTTTAATAAATAAGATCTAAAATGTTTATCTTAAGATTATATTTTCAAATCCTCTATCGATTACCTTTTAAACATGGCTTTATCCCTTTAGATGACTTTACCTGATGTAGCCCATGATATGACCAACATCCTTCATCTTCTTATTATCCCTTAGCCTAAAGTTTTAGATCAAAATGACATTGATTTTGAGTCATCCCTATATGTTATCATCTAGGTTCCCTCCCATTAATCCTATGAAGAATCATTATCTTTAATTCAGGATGATGTAGACTTCACTTCTGCTTATTGGGAAGAATACTTTATTTACATTGCTAAATTAATCAAGGAGGAAAATTAGTATTAATAACATTATCACATCATTTATCTATATTATAATTTATTATGATTTTATTTTTCTTAATTTCCTAAATAGTGTCCTAACATCCTTTTAAGGAAGTATACCACTTATTGGAATTGATCTTGGATTAGGTAGTCTACCCATCTCTTTATTAATCAATTTTTGTCAAGTTTCCACATGTGTAGGTTAGCCTTCCTAGCCAAAAAGTTTTTTCTCATTATCTCTATATAAAATTGGTTAAAAAACATATTTCAATCCATAGGTAATGTCACAAAACCTATTATTTCAAGTTTTTAGTAAATCACATTTCAATTTTAAAAGAAAATGAAAAACCACTAGAACATTCTGGCATGCCTGGTGGGACCCTTAAGGTCTCTCTCTTTTTGTTAAAATTTAGTTTTGAATTTGTTTTATCGCTCGTCTTATCTTCTATTTATTTAATTAATCTAAATGAAAATCAAAATTACTTTTTTCCTTTTTAAAATGTTAAAAAAATTGTATTCATTTTGCCTGTTTAGTTACTCACTAGAATAATCTAAGTGGTAAATGTATCATAGTCACCACTTTTATCACACACAAAAACAAATAAAATTAAAAATAAACTCATAAAAAACCTAACATAAGGAACTAATGGGGATTTCATCACCTTGAGACAACTATTTTCCCAACAATCCAACATGGATTTCACCACCAACAGGAGGACCAACTCATTTCTCTGGCTGAGTATAAACTTTGGTCTATCAATATATTTGTCTAAGCACTCGATACCCTTATGTTATGGTCTATGAATTGAAGGGATAGGCCCCAAAAACAATCCAAGTATTAGTACCAATAAATATCCCTTTGACTACTAAAATAATACCCAAAACCATCCTTAGACCACTATTTCTTAGGGCCCTCAATATCCTTCTTTTGTCTTGTTTCCACACTTTAAAGCTAAGAAAGTAAAATCCTTTTTAGAGTATAATTTAGTGTGTGTATCTTTTTCCCCTCATTTTGAAATGAGATAATAAAAAACAAATAATTTGTGTGTTTTCTATTTCTTGTTTTCATCATTACATGGTTTTCATGCAACAATAATCATATAAGAAAACCAATCCCCCATCTGCATCTTCATTTATGGAAAATTTACCTAGCCCCCTACTTCTCCTAAATCCATGGGAGAAGTCATGCCTCAATAATATACCCAAGGCAACCTTGATTTTTCCACCATACTTTATAATAATCCCATAGCCCTTAATCATTATCTCACCTCTAGATCCATTTATACACTAGTATCTCCCCATATATAGTATTCTCAACATCCGTATGGTATGCCCTTTGAAGAGGGTGAATGATTTACTACTGCTATAGTAACCTCCCATAATAATCCCCCTCTTACAAGTTATGATACCTATACAACATAACCCTTAAGTAACCAAGCTCTGATGATGTCTACTACCCCATCACTAACCATTATTCTAAGTTATAATATTATCTCTACTCATCCTATGACTACCCAACTAATTAATACCTCACTCTAGACCCTAATCATACCAATTATAGCAATGCTTCCATTTATTCAAACTAGTATGCCTTTAAGCACCTAAGCACAACCATTACAATAAGATCCTATGAGTCATCTACCTTAGTAGTATGTACCCTTGACCATGTAGTATATATTTCCTACACATGTTATCAGGTCGACATACATCCTTATGCAAGCTCCATAGTATGTGGCGGATTCTTGTCCCATCATAAAAAATGTATTAGGATATCCCCTATCTATATATTTTTCATGTCATTATCCAAGTACCAACTCCCGTAGTAAAACGTCTTGGAAGGCATCTCTTAGCATAATGTCCAACTTGATTTCATGAGTATCCTTATGAACATGATGGCTAATTTTGAAGTTTATACATTTGGGTAAAAGAACATGCTCACCTATGAAGAGATTTGTAATGAGCCCATCAACTTGACAATTCCTATCAGACCATATCTTCCATAATGGGAACTCCATAAGTTTATGAAATTCTAGAATAAGGATGACCCATAATAACATCTATGAGTATTTTGACACATTTTTTATCTCATAAAACATGATGATGCACTCCTTTAGATATTACCTATGTCACTAGTTGGGCCTACCTTGGATTATTATAGCTTAATCCCCCAACATTCCCTCTTCTCGTTTAGGTAGTTATCTCAAATATTCCTAGAATAATTTTCCATCAATATAGCAAGGAAAGTTACCATTACACACCTTTATGCCATTTGATAATTCGATGATGAGTCTATTGCTAACATTTTTATAACTAGATCGAGAATTTTAATCAACCAACTCACTTTATCTTTGCCATAGCCTAAGTTAATTAAATTATTTCTAAGAGCATGTGCTAAATACATTTCATCAACATTATGGGTCTAGTCTTTTAAAACTTTTGACAAGGCCTTTTCAATAGCCTCCAAGCTTGTAATTAGAGACCTTGAATAAGGGAAGGTCAAAATCTAAAACAAGAACTTCAAATTATAACCCTCTAAAGGTACTAATAGTAACAATAATAATAAAACCAAAGGGACTATTAATGTAGTAGTTTTGAAGTCAACACCACCTCAAGCTAAAAACCAATCCAATCCCTTCACTTCACAGGCACAAGCTTAAAAACCATTAACACACTTTCCCCCAAGATAATACACCCCTCTAGGAGAATATTATTATTCAATTTTAGATAAATTCCTAAGGGCTTATCTTGTTAAACTCTTTCCCATCAAACCTTTAGATGAGTCATGTCTTAAAACTAGTTGGTTTAGGGGAAATGACTTCTATAATTGTCACCATGTGATAGGTGTGTGTGTGTGTGTGTGTGTGTGTGTGTGTGTGTGTGTGTGTGTGTGTGTGTGTGTGTGTGTGTGTGTGTGTGTGTGTGTGTGTGTGTGTGTGTGTGTGAGTGTGTGTGTGTGTGTGTGTGTGTGTGTGTGTGTGTGTGTGTGTGTGTGTGTGTGTGTGTGTGTGTGTGTGTGTGTGTGTGTGTGTGTGTGTGTGTGTGTGTGTAGGTAGCCATGATGTCAATAGATGTTGGTATTTCAAAGCCTTAGTTCAAAATATTATAGATCGGGGAGAGTTACAATTAGATAATCCTAATTACCCAAAGATCAAATCCATATATATATATATATAGGTAGCCTTTTCAAAATCATGCCTCTACATCAAATTTCATACAAACTCAATTAGGATCCACATCAAAACATGAGACTCATGTAATTAACACCATCCAAAACCAACTTTTACCTAAATAATTTGTTGAAACCTCTATCCCTAATCTATTTATAGGAGATATTTGAACCATCCCAACCTAGCAAAGACATCCCAAGAACATCCTCTAATATTTTGAATCTCATTGTTTGGGTCTCATAGGAAGAACTCAAGAATTAAAAGAGAAAAAGGTCATTGAAGAAGATGTTTATGTTGACATTCTATAAGATTTCATCCCTCACACCATTTCGACACCTACACCTAATATACCTATCCCTATTAGCTCATTACTCCATGAGGAAACTATTATACCTCAAATTATCTCTGTAATAGCTCCCCCATTTGTTAGGGAGACACTAAATCATAGAGAAAATAATGGAAAATCTATAGATACCAAAAAAAAATCTAGGATCCCCAAGGGGAAAATATATACAACATCCTCATGTTAATATTGAATTACCTAAAGAGAACATTCCTACAACCCCTGAATAGATACAAAAAGGAAAAGTGCCATTAGCCATTATTAAGATTAGAACATCTATACTAGGGCCCCATCCTTCAACCAAACTAAAAGATACTATTATAGAATCCACTATTAAAACAAAAGGACCATAAAAACAAAACATCCCCACTATGGTCATGCCAATCCATAATTCATTAAACCCCTACTACCCACAAGGTTTGAGAGTCAAAACTTACCATCAACATAAAGTACCTATTGTAAGGACTATCCAAATAGCTAGCTTAGAAGGCCAAGGTTTGAGGTCACGTACCTCTCCTCCACCAACACCTCATAAGATGGAAAAGCTGAGTCAAGACCCATTGAAGGGATCTTATTTTAAGATTGTTGATTATCCTATCTATACCTCCTCAATCAAGCTACCCCCTGTAAAACCAGCCAACCTTCACATTCAAATGCCATCATGGTATGGAAAAATAGGTCATGTGCATACCATCTATTATATGGGCATGATATAGAAAGTTATAATGCATTAAAATTCATAGTCTAAAATCTATTAGATGAAGATGATCTCTTAATAAAATAACTAGATCACACACATCCCCCTATAGTTCCATCCATTATAAAAAGTAGCATGTCAGAGTAAACTCTAAATGAGGATAGAAGTGTTAATTTGGTTTAACGCCACTCTCTCACCTTATCTAAGAATAACTTTGAGAGTATAAAAAATCCCCCTCTATTCTAGATAGATGTAATTCATATAGCCACATGATCCCAAACACATGGTAACAAGACCCATAATTATGAGAAAGCTAAAATAACTATCGAAAAATCACCAGATACCTCCATAAATAATCAAATAACTCTTTCCTCCAAACTTAAGGTCTCCATCTTATGAAAGGTACAAAAAAATAATGCTTCAAAGCTTATATAAATATCTATCCTGAAGCAACTGCACCAACCACTAGTCAAAATGTCCTTGTACAAGCTTGTCCAAAATTCCCCATAGCACTATGAAGCCATGATTGAAGCCTTACAAGCCACAAAAATACATTCAGATGAGTCCCAACCTTTTTTATCCTTTATTGAATAAATCCAAAATCCCTTGTCCATTATGTTTCATGATTTAGAAATACCACCTTTGCAGTTAGATGATTAGGATCCTAACTTGTTTATCATTGCCCAAATAAATCAAACTTGAATTAAAAGAGTTATGATAGATAACGGCACTAGTATAAACATTATCTCCTCCCATGCATTCAAATATATTCAACTACTTGAAATAGTGGTAGCCCAATCATCAACCATCCTATAAGCCTTTAAAGATACCACTAACCCTACATTAAGAATGGTAGTACTTCACATTCAGGTAGGCATGAGAGTCCTTCCAAAATTAGTCTATGTGATTGAAAGATAATTTTAGTATAACATTTTCCTAAGATATCCTTGGATATATTCAATATACTACATCCCCTATACATTGCATTGATGTATTAAATTTGAACATGAGGGAAAAATCTATAACATCTCAGCTGACCCCCATCCCTTCAAAATCTACAACCTTACCTTCTAACCCATTAAGGTCCTAATTCCACTACAAAGTGATACCCGATCCCCATCCATCAAATCATCTACTGGAATAACCATCCCAACATCAATATTAGGTAAATAAACCATCAATTCCACCTTTCAATAATTTGTGATCAAATAGTACCAATTATTGATGCTTAATACCCTCCCTACACTACATGAATATGGATGCCCTGACAAACAACCAACTTATTATCAAAACTTAGGGGAAATAGTTCCCTTTAGTCCACAATTCCTTCACACCCATCTAATTTATGGGGGGATTGATTGACCTTCCATGGGCCCTTATAAACAAACTAAGATTAAACCATTCATGTCTAAATTCTCATTTTTTGATAAACCATATTTTTTAAAAACATACCTATAGTGATGCACCTTGAAAGGTTTTGGTATGGGAAACTACAAACATGGATCGTACAAGGTATTATTAGGGAAATTTATAAAATCCCATGAGAAACATAGCCTTGGCTTTATCAAAACCCCCAAATCCTCCCTAAGATTTACTCTTCCCCCATCCCTAAAGAGGATACATCATCCTTGACATTTGACACCTCTTCCTTGATTTATAACATCGTATCCATTCTACCTAACTTGTTTTAATCAATACCATTTATATATAACCTCTTATCTATTAATTTCATGGTATGGTACACACCATTCCTTTATCCTACCCTGACATAATAGGACACGATTCTCTTACCATCTCTTTTTTTACTATTAGGATGATGAATCCATCTTAATTCATCTAGGTGATGAGAACTCTCATCTACATAAAGCCCTCCCATTAAAAAATTCTAGTGTTCTAAATAAGGCCATTATTAACATTAATATAGGGTCCCAAGAAACTCTACACATCGTTAAAGTTAGTATATCCTTTTATCCTTAAGAATATCAAGACTTCACTGCATTTCTAGATAATCACAATGAGGCATTCACTTAGTCCTATAGTGATATGCCTAGTATTGATCCTACCATCATTATCCATAATATAATTATATTTTTTATGCCAAGACTATCAAGTAAAAGCTTCAAAAAATGCATCCTCATATTTCACTCTTAGTTAAAGAATAGATACAACACCTCCTATCCATTAATTTGATCCAACCTATTAATTACCCTTAATGGTTATCTAACATCATCCTTGTAAAAAAATCTACAGTGGGACCTCATCTTTGTACTAAAATTTGAGACCTCAATCTCACTTGTCAAATAGATGAGTTTCCTCTCCCTAATACCGATCAATTAATATATTGAACCACTAGCCATGAAATGTTATCATTAATGGATGGATTTTTTGGATACAATCAAATACTTATCACATCATAATACCAACATAAAAACTAATTCATTACTCCATGGGAGAATTTTTGCTATCACATTATGTCATTTGGCCTAAAGAACATAGAAGACACCTATCCGAGATCCATTACCTATATTGTTCATGATATTACCCATAATATTGTGGAGGATTATGTAGATGAACTCCTTGGCAAATTGAAGTTATGAAAAGACCAACTCTCCATTCTAAAGGCTATTTTTGATCATCTAATCCAATTTTGCATCCAGTTAAACTCTACAAAATGCATTTTTTGGAGTAATGATGGACAAACTCCTAGGCTTTATTGTCTCCATCTATGGGATATAATTTAACCCCACTAAAATCAAGGCCATCCTATAAGTGATGCCTCCATCCAATCTTAAGCAAATTTGTAGTTTACAAGGTAAATTACAATCTATTCATCATTTTATATCCTAATTATCTGATCATTGTCAACCTTTCCACCACCTTTTAAGAAAGGATATCCATTTTAAGTGATATTCTAGTTGTCAAGAGGCTTTCAATTCTCTTAAGATATACCTTCTCTAGCCACCAGTTATCACCCCTTCAAAATAAGGATAACCATTCTTCATTTACATGTTCACTACTAACCATGCCCTTAAAGCTATGCTAGCCCATCATGATGAGTAGCACACAGAGTAGGTTGTGTGTTATATTAATTATATTCTTGTTTAATATGAGACACATTATTATAATACTAAAAATTTGTGTCTAAATCTTATTTTTATTACTGCTAAATTTTGACATTACCTCCTTAATCATAAGACTTTCATTATTACAAGCACTAATCCCTTGAAATTCATGTAATCCAAGCCTTATCAAAATTAGTGAATGGCTAAGTGGCTTATTTTGTTGGCAAAATTTGACCTAGATTTTATCCATAAAAAGTTAGTAAAAGGTCAAATTATTACTGATCAACTTGTTGAGGCACCCCTTCTTCATGGTTAACCTGTTGATTGTGAATTTCTAGATGAATCTATATCCTCCATGTCTCAGCTCAATCCATAGTATCAAATTGCTCTTTTATTTAATGGGTTTAAATGTGAATGTGGTGGGGGAGCTAAAATTATATGAATTCCTTCTAAGGGGACACTTATCTCCCTCTCTTTTAAGCTTTATTTTGACTACACTAACAATATGGTAGAGTATAAATATGTAATCATAGGTCTCCAAACCACCCTATCATTGGGTATTAAAATTCTCAATATTTATGGTGATTCTTAGCTTGTGGTTAACCAAATAAAAGGCATATATTAGTGCAAGAATGGTACTCTTTAGAAGTATAAAATATTAGTTGATTAGTTACTATCTACCTTAAAACATTATTCTATCCAAGCTACCCATCAATCAACCAATAAATTTACAGATACCATGGATTCCCTAGCCTCTTTTATCCCATCTTCATCTTATGATTTAATGTTGTCTATTTTTATTCATAGGATTAATCAACCCTTTTTTACCCAAACTGACCTCCTATCCATCCATAATGTATAAAAAAAATACATCATATCCTTGGTATTCATAGATAATTGATTATTATCTATGGTATTTCTCCTTTGGGCCTATCTTTAAATGCTAAGTGATCCTTTCAACATCATATCACCCATTTTTTCATACTAGGGGGTGTCCTTTTTAAATGGTCTGGACAACATTCTTCTTTGTTTTCTTCAAAATCATGAAGCTACACTTGTTATTAAGAAATATCTTAATGGATCATGTGGAGGACACTTTAATGGTCACATTATTACTAAGAAAATCCTATGATTGGGTTATTATTGGCCCATTTTAAATCAAGATTGTTATGAGTACATGAATAAGTGTATTAAATGTTAGTAGCATGATAACTTATCCCATATCCCTAGCCAAGCCTTGCAAGTCACTTAGGACTTATGGCCTTTATCTTAGTGGGGGATTGATCTTATAAGACAAATTAATCCTAAATCATCTTCGTGTCATAGGTTTATTATTACCACCACTAAGTACTTTACTAAGTGGGTGAAAGTTATCCCCCTTATCTCAACCAAAGTAGATAAAATTGTTAAATTCATTACTCAACATATCATTTATCACTTTGGAATCCCTCATAAAATCATCATAAATAACATAAAATCTTTTAAGAAGAAAAAGGTTTAGGAGCTCTATGATTTTTCTAGGATTAAGCTCAATTTTTACTCGCCTTACTATCCCCAAGTTATTGGTTAGGCTGAGGCATCCAACAAGACTCTAGTTAAAATCCTAACCAAAGTAGTCAATGAAGTAGGAAAAAATTAGCACTTACATGTTCCCTATGACTTATAGGCTTATCAAACTAGTATTTCAAACTCTTATAGGTGTTACACCTTATTCTCTAGTCTATGGTACTAAAGTTATACTTCATCTCAAAGTTCAAATTCCATCCCTTCATATCCCCCTAAGGGATATCATTTCTTAAGATGATTTTCATCAAGAAAGACTAGCCCAACTTAAACTCTTAAATGAACATCACTCAGCTACCCTTGACCATCTACATGTATATCAGGAATGAGTTAAATGTGCTTATAATAAGAACTTAAAAAATGTGAATTTAACATTGGTGATCTTGTTTTAAAATAGAATTAGCATGTAACTAATATGGAAAAAGGAAAAAGGGGAAAATTTACTCCAAATTGGCTTAGACCATATATCATCACCCACAAATATAGATCTAGGGAAAATCACTTGACCTTTCTTGATGTAAAATCAGAGTGAGAACCTCTTAATACATTGCACTTGCATCTTTTCTACTGCTAATCAATCTTAATCACTTTGGTCAGCCTAGTTTAGTTTCTAAGTTATTTATCCCTCTTACTATTATACCCAATAATTATATCTAGACCCATGTGGTTATCTAGTAGCTTTACTTATTATTAACCTTAACTATGAATACCTTGGCTCTATTCATATCATTCTCTAATTGGATAATATTTTTCCATTATAGGGAGAATCTCTAAATCATCATTAGCCAAAATCCTTCCTTATCACTAAATCCCTTTTTAGAATAGGTGTGATTTATCTTGCCTACCAATATATTTAGGTAATTTTCCTAGGATACCTAAAGACAACCCATAAAATCAAAATCATATTAGGATCAAAAATAAAAATCATATCACCTATAAAATCAAAATAAACAGACTACTCCCTTGAAGGATAGCTATATAAAATATGCAAAATATACAATACTATATCAAAATAACAGATTGTTCCCTTGAATGATAACAATTTGAAAGTAGCATATCTTAAATATATAGACAAATCCCTTGAAGGATGGCTATCATACATAAGGAATCCCTATAAATCTTCCCACATCGATCAACTTTCTCAATTTGGTAGACTTCCTGCATTGATCAATCTACATATATTGACATTTAAGGATTTTTGGTTAACCCTTATTTGGTATGTAAGATGGAAATACCTTATTCTTAGCACCTGATTCCTTACCATATCCTAAATAAAAAATCAATCAAATCTTTAAATTTGGTATACCTAAATTTATTAGGCATTTTATTATCACTAAGTTGAGGATGCATGTGCATCACTTTTTATGGTTTTCTATGGGTCATGGTACAAGCCAATCAAGGCCCTTTTATATAAAATTAATTATTAAACTATCATCCATATTAATTAATGTTCAAATACAAATTATAAACAATTAATATCATCCATTAATCCATAAACTAACATTAATCATAAGCCATATCATTAATCATAAATCCATAATTAGTCCATAATCCATAAACCATATATAATATAACACAATATCCATAAAATATTTCACAAATTTAACTGATATAATTAAACTATCACATAAGAACATCATAATCCATAATCCATAGAATCACAGAATCTATAAACAATATAATAATCCATAACAAATCTATAATCATGTAATCTTTAAAATCATAACCCATCCATAACCCATAACTTAATAATCACATAATCCATCCATAATCCATAAATATATAATCCATAGCATCACATAGCCTATAAAATATAGTACTAATCTATAATCTAATCCATAAAATATAAAAATCCATAACATTCATGAACATAATCCAACCATAAACATAATAATCAGTGTATCCATCATGTCATATAATCCATAATCCTAAAAGATATATATCAAAAATCAATATACATCAAAGTATTTGAATACACGCCAATGGTTCTCTAGCTAGTAAAAATATATATACATGTAAATCTACATAGTTAAGTATATTATGCTCAAGTGAATGCTCAGTCAAGCTCCACTCCTATCTCCACCACCATTTATGCCCCCATATACATCCATATTCCTCCTCCATATGATGCTCCCCATGTTGATAGAATATATAAAAGTACATCTTGAGTACATGCCTTATGTAGCTCTATAAGTTGTGTATCAAGGATTCTTTGGTAGATGATCTTAAAAAATTCACTCATAGTATCTTAGCTCCACTACTAACTCCAAGTAGTGATCTATGCTCACTATCCTAGGTACCCTCATGGTCAACCTTACCATCTCACCCATCACCTATACTGATGGCTCCCTCTCCTCCACTTGCCTACTCAATGTCTCCATCTCTGATTTGTATCTATCATGCTCCTCTACCACTATGTCATGACTCAATTGTAGGGAATCCAATCCCAACTATATTAAGTCTATTTGTGCCTATATTGTATCCTAATTCACATATGTGATACTCAAAGTCCCTTATGGTACTATCAACTGACCATCCAAGTAGGCACATTGCTCCTATAGTATGTCTCTCTCATCCATTAGATCCTCCACATCTATCTCCTCCATAACTATATCCTCCTCCTTAACCTCCTCCTCTCTCCTTGCTACCTCATCAACCTTCACATCCCCTATCTCCTTAGAATCAGATCCCTACTCCTCATCCTCCACATCATCTATCTCTTCATACTCCCCCTTGGCATCTCCAAACCACCCTCTCCTAGAACATCCCCCACTACTCTACCCACTAGGTTGTATATGTAGTTATGCATCCTACATCCTCGACATCCTCCCTTATTGGCACCCAAATCTCCTCCACTAAGGCATCTCTTATCACAAGTCCTGGTAGTTCCTGCTCTATCTCATCCCTCATATATACATGAGGGGCCCATGAAACATCTTGTATCAAACTAAAGTGTCATCATACTTATACAAAATTTAGATACTCCCACTAATCCCTCCTCCTCCCTATCTCCCATAACTCCCTCTATATCCCTGCTAGGTCTATCTCCATCCCTAACTACTCAAAACATCATAAATACGGCCTCTAGATGATGCATATCACCCTTAGCCCCTCCATAATTACCCTATAATAATCTATATCTCTCATGATTCCATCTATAAAACCTTCTGATAGATAGGCCTTCCACTATAGGAAGGCCACATTATAGTTAGTATCATACCACTATATTCATGGGGTACTAATGGGCTACACTACCTGAATGTGCTCATAGGCCAAGTACTATAGTATCACTATAACATCTAATCCATATCTCCTCTAGGTCCTCTAACCCCAAAACTCCCTGTATATCTACATCATTAGTGTGGGCACCCAAGCAAAAATAGTATGATGTTCTATTATATCTATAACTACTCTTATCAAGCCCCATGGAAACATCCCTCCCCTTAAATCTAAAAGCACATAGCAAGAGATTGCTAGTGTCATAATCATCAATACCCCTCTCTCTACTATGTCTTCATGATATAGTGGCCCAAATGTGAAACCCCGAGTAATAAATTTGATCTCAACTACATCATCACCATAAAGGCATCTTAAGGTTGCATCTCGATCCTACTCATCCACAAGAACTATCAGTGCTCCCTACACTAGAAGTCATAAAATCCTATAAATATCCTCCTTAATGATGGTCATCCACTGGTTAGTAGCCATCAAGTCCCAGTCATGACATCCCATCACTCTAGTAATTCTACCAATAGTCCCATGTCTCAATGTATGTATTGGTAATCACACACCCCTCTCAAGCACATGGCCTTTAGATGGGCATAATCATCATCATTAAGTCCTACTCATAGATCCTCTAAATATGGTAGTACTCGATCCTGTAATTTTAGTAGACCCTATGCCTATCATTAGTATCTTTATAAGCTTGGAAATCTACTAAAATCCTTAACTTAGCCCAAAAACCTAACTCTACTATAAGCCCTTTCCCTAGGAAAGAATCAATGCTAAATTTTTTATGAATTAGTGCCATTCTCTTGGATTAATTTCATTTAATAGAAACATCATCAATTCCCTATGAATCATCTCTGGTTAACTATGGAATTGATGTTGATTATACAACACCATTCCTTTATAACCTAGCCTAGTTTTAGCCCTTAAAAACACTAAAAATCTTCAAAAATTCAAGAAATTAAAAAAATACATGACCTACCTCATCCTAGGAATATTTTCATCATCGAGAACCACTACCACTAGCCATGATTTCATACTATAGAAATTTTATCATTTAAGCTTTGAGGTGTTTTTTTGGGATGTCTTAGTTTGAAAATGATCCCTTTTCTACATCAGACTTACCTTTATACTTGGATTTGGATTGGTATTAATCCATTTTAGATCAGTGTCATTTTTCTTGATCATTACTGATTCATTTTGAATCGCTATCAATTAGACCATTTTTTTATACTGATTATATTTTTACATTCATTCATTTTTTGCTCCTTAACTATTCTTGATTCCTTGCCATAATTACCCTATTATTCAACCCACACCATTTTAGGTTTGTGGATTTTAACCCCCTCATAGTCCCATATCCTACATAATTCATGTACTCTTTTGGGTATCTCCCTTGAATGGGTCTCGAGTGTCCATTCTCCCTTAAGAATAGTTATTTATAGGTAGTACGCATATCATTTAGCACACCAGATGCTTCAGTCAAACAACCCTATCTTATTCTCTTTTTTAACCTTCATTATGCCCACCTATTTGTAAATGTTGAATTTAGTTATAGGATTTGCCTTGGGGTATCTCTACCTATATTATCTTCCAATCCTGCTAGTACAAAATATAAACTTCATGTTATGCATCTTCATTTATTAGAGATTATCTATTATGTATCCTATTCATTTTTTAAATCCATCACCTACTCATTATTATTTTCTATCTTTTATTTTGATGGGGAATACCTCCTCATATAAACCTAGGGTAGTGGACCCTTCATAGTTTTTGTCTTGTGGTACACATCTTATACTGCTCCATAAAAAGGGGTAAATATAAACACTATAATTTTGTACCCCTAAGGATGATTATAAAGGTGTCATAGGTCCTATTATATTTATATTCCTAGTATTTACTATTTACCCACCTAGTAAATAATTATTACTTTTATCTTTTTACCATTCCCAACCCCCTAAAACTAATAATAACCTAGAATCTACCTGTGTAACCACTTTAGCATGTGTAGAATTTCTAGAAATTAATTCCACCCATTCCTAACCTATTCTCATTTAAAATTGTAATGAAGGCTCCATTTTTAGAGAATCAATGATGATTCTCCTGTGATCAGTACTAATTCTCTAGATCAATGTTGATCCATAAATACATATCATGTGTCTACATTCTAGATGGTAGGAAAACTTTGAGATTTGAGAATTATTATTTGTTTACCTTATAACTTTGGCAACATTCATACCAAAACTCTACTATATTTTCAACTCATTCAGTCACATCCTCTACACAACTGGAACTACTATTTGTGCTCATGGAAGGAAATTAATCTGTTCATAGCTGATCAAAAGGCAAGTATTATATTTCAATTACATCATTATATTTTAATCATTAATCATTTATATATACATTAAATTTATTAAGAATTATTATTGGCCTATGTTATCTATCAATCCATTCCTTTTATCAAATCTCCCCCATTTCTATTTCTCTATATATTAAATTTAGATGTAAACAATTGATGCTAATTCGATTTGAATTAGCATTGATCCTATTAGGAATAGTGTCGATCTACTATGTTTAATACACAAGCTTTGAAATTTTATCTTAATCTTCTATTTTCAAATCCTCTACTAATTACTTTTTAAACATGGATTTGTCCTTGTAGATGACTTTACTTAGTGTAGCTCATGATGTGACCAACATCTTTCATCTTCTTATTATCCTTCAACCTTTATTTATAGATTAGAATTACATTGTTTTTTAGTTATCCCTCTATGTTATCATCTAGGTATCCTACCATGAATCATGTGAAGAATAATTAGCTATAATTCAAGATGATGTATACTTCACTTCTACTTATTGGGAAGAATATTTTATTCACATTATTAAATAAATTAATCGAGGAAAATTAGGATTAATATCATTATCACATCATTTATCTGTTTTATAATTTCTTATGTTTTTATTTCATGTAATTGCATCAATAGTGGATTAACATCCTTTTAAGGAAGTGTACCACTTATTGGAACTTATTATGGATTGGGTAGTCCACTCCTCTCTATATTAATCAATTTTTGTCAAGTTTTCACATGTGTGCAAGTTAGACTTCCCAACCAAAAATAATTTCTCATTATTACCAAATACATGTGGTTTTTAAACATCTTAAAATCCACATGTAACATCATAAACCCTATTATTTAAATTTTATAGTGAATAATATTTCAATTTTAAAAGAATATGAAAAACTACAAGAATAGATAGAGTGTATACAATAATCCATTTTGAGGATGAATCATCTAATTACCCCAAGTTTACAAGATAAGTACAAATGTTTAAAATGGATCAAGGGATGGGCATGTTGACAATATCACTAATTTTAGTAGAGTTAACATCGATGACATAGAGAGAGACTAAGAATACCAATAATTTTCTAGATGTGACACCAAAGACACATTTGTAACAATTTAGTTTAAGTTTGTATTTGAATAGATAGTCAAAGATGATGGCAAGATCAAAAAGACAAGTCTTGTGACATTAAAACTTAGAAATGAGGTCATCCGCATAGGTTTTTAAAATTTTAAGGATAATATCATGAAATATATGAGTCTTTACTTTTTGATAAGTATATCTAGCATTTTTTAGGTTGAAGGGAATTTTAACATAGCAATAGGTGCCCCATTCGATAGTAAAAGTTATCTTATGCTAGTCATTGGGAGTAATGTGAATTTTATTATAGCCAAATAATCCATCCATAAGAGATAACATTTCATATCCAACTATAGAATCGATAATGGAATATATTGAAGGTAAGAGGGAAATTGTGCTTGAGATAAGTAAGATTAAGATTAAATAAATCAATATAGATGCAAATGACCATAGTGACTTTTTTCCAAATGGGAACTATGTTATAAACCCATTAAAAATAATCCACTACTTTGATAAACTTCAAATCAATAATTTTGATAATTTCTTTGTGACATAAGGTGAAAACCTTGGGTATATGTTTGTGTTGCTTTTGATGCACAAGTTTGACATCAGGATAGGTGATGATGTTGTGCACCACAATTCTAGGGTTAATACCAGCCTTGTCTCATAGGACTAGGTGAATGTCTCATGATATTTATCAAAAAATAGACAAAATTTATCATGTTTAGTAGGTGAGAGTTCATGATAGATTGTAATTAGTTAAGGGCATGATGGATTACCATATTCAATGTGAGTATTTTTTTTGATATGCATAGCATTGCCATCTTAGAAGTGGTATGGTGCATTAGGTAAATAATAAATTGGATTAACTATAGGATCAATGCTAGAGATGAATTTTTTGAAACAAGGGGCTTTATTTTTGTAATTCCCAAGTTTGTGATGTTGTCAAGGAATTTGAGGTTCTTGAGCATGAATTAATTCAAGAATGGCTTAATTTCTAGGTAGAGTGGGAAGAGAACCATAATACTTAATATCTACTCCAAGATCCAAAATTTGATTACCATGGTAATCATATTTAGAATGTATCTAACAAACATCAATGGCCTTATCATCTAATGTAATCTTGGGAGTAGGAGTAGATGGATCAGATGGGATTGGTGTGTCACTAATTTCTTTGATGGAGGATGGATCAGATGTAATATTAGATGGGATATGTAGGTGGTAAAAAAGCTATAGGAACCTTTGAAGGTTCAAAAGGTATGATCTATTCTACCACCCAAGGAGTATCAAGAAGTAGAGAATTATTAAGAGGCACATGACCTTAGGGATCTAATTCATGATCCATGGAAATGGTATGGACATCCATCTTGAAATCATGTATTTGAGCCAAGGTTTTCTATTAATGTTGAACATCTATGTCTTAAGATTTAGATTGCGCCATGATGTAGTTATCATCATAAGTTAGAGAAATAATACATACTTGAGATTCATGGGAGTTTTAGAAGGTGAAATCCCAATGCTATTAAACTTTTATGTAGACATGATGAGAGGATATTAGAATAATTTATCCAATCTATAATCATTGTAGGTGAAGGAATCTTCTATTAAAGAAGGATCCTGAGAATTGTATAGAGGGGGAAATTAGATATCTCATCAATGAGAGGAATAGTGTGATCACAAGGTAATAAAGAAGGATGAAGCCACTCTGAGATAGAAGGAGGTAGATTGATAGTGTTACAATTATGTTTCAAGTCATTAGGTTCATCATTGTCTGGATCAATATGAATGACTTGTAAGTTGTGATTGATTTTGATGAATTCAAGTAAGGGAGAAATATTGATGGTAGGAATATTAGGGATGTGATATTGAGATTTTGGATTAGGAAGTTAAATAATAAAAGGGTTGGGATTAGAATCAAAATTATACTATTTGTCTTTATGTAATAATTTAATGAATTAGCTACCAGAAGAATTGATGCCCCTCATTCTATCACTCCAAGGGTGATCGAGAAGTATGTTACAAGATAGGGGAAAATCAAAAACCATAAGTTTAGTTAGAATGGGATTAGGTCTGATTATTAAGGAAAGCCAAATATAACTAAGTGGATTTTGGTTAGCTTTATCAAATCCATGATAAGTAATAACTAAGTTGTTGGATGAGCTATAAAGATGTCAAATTAATACCAAACCTTTCATCAACTAATAGATAAGGGTAGTATTAATAACTATTTTAATGAATAGTCGAGGATAATTAGTGAGAAAAAGTATATCATCATTAATCATGTCTTCTTTAAGAAATTCAATAAAATTCTCAAAAGAAGGATATATAGTTTCAATGGTATTTACGTTGGTAGGTTGAGTCTCAATAGAAAGTGGTTATCCATCTATAGAAGATGGATATTAAATTTCTTGTAATTAGTGGATAAGTAACTTGTGATGATAAGGGGAACTATGAACTAACTCCATAAGTGGAATCTTTCAAGGCATGGAGTTAAGTTCTTCAATAATGTTCTAATGGGATTTGGACTAAGAACTACTGTAAAGTTTAGAAAAAAAGGTAGATTTTGAAGGAATGGAAGTTGTTGGGGGTTCAGAAAAAGGATGTGCTTCCTCATGGGATTCCAAAGATAAATGAGTTGTTGTAGTATCTTTGAGGTTTTTTTCCTCCAAATATGGTTTCTTAGGTTTTGTGACAAGATCTTTGTTAATTGGTTTATGATGTTAATTGACTTTAGTTGTGTTAACATATTAAGAATTGTTATAATATTGGTCATAGTCAGCATTAATAACACAAACATCTTTGGTATTTTTTAATTATTAGTTGTGGAAATATATTTTTGGTTATTGGAATAATAATCTTGGGAAAATTATCATTTTTTAGAAGTGGTGTTGTACTCTTGATTATGAGGTTGATCATGGATTCATGGTTAAAGGAATCACCAAGCATGTAGGAGATAGAAAATTTAGTAAGCCCTCTGCAATATTCAAGGGAATGACCAATGTCAGTGTGAAAAAAACAACATTGATTAAGATCATACCACTTAGGAGGAATATTAGGATAAGTAAAAGGTTTAGAGGGTCATAAGAATGGTTTCATTTACTGCACAATGAGTGGTATGTGAGAAGATGAGGGAGTGTCAGATTTAGTAACTCTTGTTTTGGTTTGAGGAGTATTTATAGTGATAGCATTAATATAAATTTTAAATTATCATTTAAGGAATTTGGTATTAGGTTCAAATTGCTTCATGCGAAAGTCTTCACATTTGACTTGGTCAAGAGCTTTGTTAAGTGTTTGGGGAGAAAAAGTTTGAACCTTATATTGAAGTGAAGTATTCAAATCAATTATAAAGAGTTTTAAAAAATTATCATTAATCATATTATGGTTGGCTTTATGGTATATAGATTTCCATCATTTAATAAAATCATAAGATAATTAAGTGGGAGATTTTTTAGCATTGATAACATGCCTAAGGCAATTTTTGGGAAGATCATTATTATTGGTTGAATATTTTGTCAATCAGCATACTGATAAACAAAATAGGTCTAATCAACCAAAGTAGGAAGATTGGTCATCCAAATGTGTAGGTTTACCACATCAAAAGGGGACTAATCTCTCCTCTCATCAAGGGGAGGTTCCCTATGGATATATATATATATATATATATATATAAATAAATAATAATACTCAAGGGTAGGACAAACCATCCATCTCTCTTTCTTCATGATGCATGCAAATCAAAGGAAAAACTCAAGGGAAATGACAAAAAGCACTCCTCTTCTTTCAGACTATTCAACAAGCCACAAGAATACTCCTGGTAGTAAAAGCAAATTGTAACCAAGGATGTAGTAACCAACAAATTGAGATGTACCACAAAGTCTCCACCTGAATTGCCTAAAAGTGAGATACGAAGGACAATTCCTTTTAGTTTTGGGGGCACAAAGTCTTATTTGACACCTTCCTAACTAATTTCACTAATTCTGCTTTTTGAATTAAAGGAATAGAAAATATATTATGGAAAAAGACATAAGAACATTTTTCTCAAAAAAAGATATCACATCACAAAGTCTAAAAAGTCACTTTCTTTCTTATTCCAACAATCTAAGCTCAAAAATATCAAAAACTACTACGATGGTTTCGGCTTGCTAATGCGCGTGCAAACCCAAATTTGAAATCAGCTGCTATGTTCAGAGTGGCCAGTGAGGATGTGGTTACCGTTATGGAGGAGGTTCTTCCTGTTGGTAGAGGGAGGAACCAGATTACCCTCAAAGGGATTTATGATGCGGGGATTGAAGAAACTACAGCTGTGTGTTTGGCCTATGTTCTTGGTTCAGGGCATAGACCAGGGGGACGAACCTATGCAGATGTGGTAGCCTTCAAAGCAGATATACATGATGCTCGGCCTCATACAACAGATACTCACCAATCGGCCTTCGGGATTCTTTAGTTTAGTGGGTTTTCCTCGCTAAGTTTCCATAGATTCCTTTGTTTTTGCATCCTTCCGAAGGGAAGGTTACCCTTCAGCTTTGGGGAAGTGTCCTTTAAGTTGGGTAGATCTTTTGAAGAGTCCCCTATAGGGGAGTTTTTATATGAAGAAGACAGTACGAAGAGCCACCATTTGACTTGTGCACGATTTTTGGCTGTTCTGGATGTTTCCTTCCTGAGGTGATATGCATTGATTCCCCAAGAGGTACCTAGACAGGGTCCTTTAGTGGCCTTTTCTTGTGGAGTCCTTCAAAACTTTTCCTTTGGAGACATGGACAGAATGAGGAAAGGTTCCAATCCGAATCAGAAGATGAAGAGGATTCACTAGAGAATCAATCAAATGAAGCCTCTGAGGAGGCTGTAGTTAAGATACAGCTGAGCCTGAGGAGGAGATGGTGATCTCATCCCCTATTCTAGAGGATCTTTCTAAGAGCCAGACTGTGTTAGACTGTCACAAGGAGCTTATGCCTTCTGGTGTCTAAAGATCATTGTCTTCTGAGGCATGGGTTGCTGAGGCAGCTAAGGTTGAAGATGGTTGGATAACAGTCAGAAGAAAGAAGTCTAAGCCTTTGGCCCCTCCTCTAAAAATGAATCTTCGGTCATGCAAAAAGAAAAATCTAAATTTAAAAGATTCATCAAAATTCCTTTCTGCTGATTGGTTTTTTGGGGGTAGTAAACTGGTCATTTTTATGGTTTGCTGGTTACGGATTTGGAAGTTTGTGGTTTTCTTTCAGAACTATGTTTTGATAACTATTTTTTCATGTTCTTATTTGTCGGTTAAGGACCCTGTAAAACCTGGTTTTGGTTCTTTTTAGTTATCAGGTTCTTGTGTTAACCTGGTTGTGCTTTAATGTTTATCTTTCTCCTTGTACAGGGTTTCGAGGTCCCTTCAAAACCTATTTTTACCATAATCTAAAACAATCTAAGCTCAAAGTCTTAGTAATGCCTTTTAATTTGGGCAAAGTTTTATTTCTGATTGTCAGAGAGAGATCCTTTTTATAATAAAAGGAGTCCCTTATATAGCCTCTTCAAGAATGACTTAGGAATAGTAACACATCATGTTGCATTGAAATTTGTTAAAAAGATAGGATAGAATTTAGGGGCATCTATCCATTTATTTTTCTCAATGCAGAGAAACAAGTCACACTATTAAAAGTTTGCCTCTTTCAATATCCACCTAGCAGTCTACTTCTAGAAACATATTTGATGTGCAAATGTTTCTGGTCCTTCCTCATCGTTCCTCCATTTTTGGTTAATTGAATCATGTCCTAGATTCAATTCGATGCTCTATTCCTTAATCTCTTCCTATTGATCTTGGCCTCAAAGCCTTTAAAAGCATTCAGGTCTGTAGATTTGAAACTATAAGGATCAATGGCTATTTCATTGTTGTAACTTTGACATTTATGGGCACATCACTTCTCTCAACAATTCCTTTAGTTTTGTTATTTGAGATTTCCTAGAGGGAACTTGCCTATTGAGCCTTATGAAATGATCTGCTTTGGGTCGAGAAGAGCCCCCCACAAGGGTATCTACCCTTTGAGTGGTCTTTGGATGGCCTTCGGGCTTCTTTAGTTTAGTGGGTCGCTAAGTCCTTTGTTTTGCATCCTCCCAAAGGGAAGGTGACCCTTCAGCTTTGGGGAAGTGTCCTTTAAGTTGGTAGCTGAGAGTCCCCTACAAGGGCACATACCCTTTAGGGTCCTTTGGTGGACTTTTATTTGGAGTCCTTCAAACTTTTCCCATGGAAATTTCCCATGAGTATTTCCCGCAGACAAAAAGTCTGCAAAAATTTTCCCACAAACAAAAAGTCTATAGAAATTTTCTAATTGCTTTATCTTTTTAAATTTTCCTCCCATAGCTTCTTTCTCAAATTCTTTTAGAATTTTTGTCTGAAGGAATTCCTTTAGATAAAATTTTGAAGGAATTATGGCTTAATCTTTTTTGATTGCCTTAAACAAAAATTTAAATAATTTACCTTTGTGGCTTCCTTGAAAATGACCCTTTTGAATGGTGATTTTATCGACCAAGTGCCCTTCCCAAGGGCACTTATCCTTTAGGAGGTTGTTTTGAACTTTTGCATTGAACCTCTCCTTTAAACCAACTATTGAACCTAGCTTTGAACCATGCTTTGAACCAAGCTGATGATCCCTTTGATTGAACCAAGCTTTGAACCAAGCCGATGATCCAGGCTTTGAACCAAGCCAATGAGCCAAGCTTTAAACCAAAATGGTTCAAGCTGATGAACAATTTGATTGAACCAATTGAGTGAACTAAAGTATTGAACCAACTGAGTGAACTGAGCTTTGAACCAACCATTTTTGGTTTAACGGTTCAACAGTTCATTCCCTTTGATTTGGCTAAGTCCTTTTAATCCTCGTTGAACCAAATGCATTGAACTTGTTGAACCTTAAACCTATTGAACCTTTGAACAAAAGTGGTTCAATGGTTCAATGGTTCAATGGTTCAAGCCTTCTTTTTTTTATAAGTGTTTTGAAGCCATTAAACCTTGAAGTAGTTGAACTTTGAACCTTGATGAAGTGCTTAAATCTTGCCGATGATGTTGAACCTTTGAACTTGTTAAACTCATTGAACCAAAATAGTTCAAAGTTCAATGGTTGGATCCTTGCTTAGATGTTTGCTGATGAACATTTTTTATTAAACCAAGGTGTTAAACCAATATCAAAAATGAATAAGTATTGGAAACTAATTCTTTTGATTGAATCTACCTGTAGAAGCCTTTGAACCTATAGAAATGAACCTACCTGTAGAGTCCATAGAAACCAAGTCCATATTTTTCTCTAACCTTGAAAGAATCTATATAAATCAACCTTTAAAGCCCATTGAACTTGGCCTGTAGAGTGCATAGATTTTCTTTTCCTATAGAGTCTATAGATTTATCTTCCTACAAAGTCCATAGATTCAAGCCTGTAGAGTCTGTAGATTCCTAAGAAGCTTGAAAAATGATGAATTTGAATGCCTAGGACAAATTTTGAAAGGGAAGAGACAATTTTGGAAGAGATTCAAATGTTGTCCCAAAAATGAGTGATATTTTTGAGGGACAATAGCTGGCTCTAGTTGGTAAACTTCTATCAATTGTAAAAAAGAATTGAAGAGAGTAGAATCCAGAATCTCCAGTGCCTTGAAGTATGCCATTAGGCTATGGAGTCATGCTACCCAAAAATGGAAGGCTCAAAAAATGAAAACAAATAAAACAAAATATAATTAAAAACTATACAAATATACATATGTACAGATGTAATGATCTAATACTTCAAGAGTTGAAGTGTTTCAGATGATATCCATTATGAGGCAATGAAAAGAGTGTGTCATCCTAATAAACTAGCAAGAAGACATTTTGTCCCCAGAAATGGTGATGAGTGAATGGAACTCTTCACCAAGAAACCAAATTTTTGTGTCTTCCTCTTGGCCTGTTCTTCTTCTTGCTCCATGGTAGGACGTGGTTTTCAAATTGAAAACTATAACTCCTTGCTCTCCCTTTGAAGAGTTCCTTCTACTGACTTCGGAATACAATAGTATGGTCCACCACCATAGCTTGTTGTTCTGCTAGTCTAGTTTAGCACATGCTTTGATTATCAACATCTTGACAAACCATCAGCTCAGTACCTTCTTTGGTGTGAAGGAGTTTGATCTCTTCATCTTGAGCAATCTTCAATCTGAGCAACAGAGATCTATATCCAGCTATGGAAGAATTACTACCATTAGATTCCAAGATCCAAGCATCATTAGAAGTTGATCTTCTATCATATTTCTCTTCATGGGAGATGGAAGATCTTTCTTGATTTGTATTGTGCCCCACTAATTCTTTTGATGCCTTGTTTGGTTCAAATCCTAGATTGTTAGCTATATGACTTTCATCAGTTGAGACATGAGCATCCTCTATGGTCAAGAAGTAATTACCCCTACCTGAAGGCTCAAATAGAATTTGAGCTATAGGGGCTAATGTTTGGGTAACTGTAATCTTTGCCTCAGATAGGTCCACACTTGGTTCTCCACCAATGTTTAATTACTCAGGATTGGCTTACAGGGATTCAAACTCAGTCATCTAAATTTTGGATTTCTTGACATGATCAATCATGGAAAATGATTGAGATGGACTTGGAAGAGAGGATGGGAGTTCATCCTTTTGGTTTTTGGGAGGGGGAGGACTAATCTAGGAATTTGAAGTAGAAGGTGTAGAGATGTTTGATGTACTTACTTCTTTGGCAATCACCAGGTCCTTTGACTGAAAAGGAAGAGGGGTTCTCTACTCAACAATTAGAATTACAAGCTAAGTTTGTTCCTCTATTCTTTTATTATTAACTTGATGGGCTGACCAATTTTTAGACTGGGTGAATACTACGCGTGATCCTTTTATTGCTTCACCTTCACTTTTGGGTTCATCCTAGTAATTCAAGAAACTAATGTGGGAGTCACTAGTTGATTCTTTTATATCCTCCCTAAAGAGATTAGTTCCATTTTCTTACTCAAACTCAGATTGAAAATAGGAAACATGTTCTATTTCTAGATATCCAACTACTGAGTTGGTTGGAGGTGCTTTAAGAACAGGGTTCCTCTATGGGGGAGGAAGATGATTTTGTTGCCCTTGACTTTTGGTAGCATTGCCTTGATATGGCTGATTAGGGAATGTCCTCCTTGGTATATCTTTATATAAAGGAGTAGAAGACATACCTTCTACCATTTACCTTTTCAAGGCTAGTAATTCATTTGTTAGATTTTGTACCATTGGGTCAGTGGTGACTGTGAGTGAGTATTCAGAAGATGAAGAGGGTTTACTTCTATTGGGTCTCTCCTTATCTTTCCTACCAAGATAAGGTCATCTTCTACCTTAATGGCTAAAATTTTAGCTGTACCAAGATCTATTTGACAAGCACATCTCAACAAAAAACTCACTTTAGGATGTTGTGAATTGATGAAGAAGCATTTGAGGTTTTGAGGTGTCAGTTGAGCAACCATGGGAATCTTGTGCCTCGGCTTGTTGAACTTGGCAATAAAATCCCTCATAGGATCATAAGGCTCTTTATTCATCTAAGTGAGCTAGGCTAGCAAGGCATGTGCATCTTCTATAGGCTTGAACCTTGCTTCAAACTTGGCTTTGAGTGTATCCCAATCAGTCACTGATCTAGCTTATAGATGGTAGAACCAATCTACAACAACACCTTGTAGTGTCTCCATAGAAAATCCTGACTACCACATCTTCAAATTCCACCCCTATAACACCATAGGCTATGCTAAAGGCTGCAATGTGTTCATCAGGGTGAACTATCCCATCACCAAAACATTTGGGGAAATTCTTTCTTGAACTACATGGGAGTTCATGCAGAGGTGGAGTCAAGTTGAGTGGGCCAAAAGAGTTACTCCAGGGGCCTCGAACTGCCATGATTTAATTAATAAAAATAGAGATAACAAATCTAGACAGAGTAGCTAGATTACAAAAAAAATGGAAAAGGACTGGCTCAGCTTTAGCTTGAGGAGGCTTCAAACTATGCACTCTTTCCCAGCAGCTCTAGTTTTGTAGACTAGATAAAATAACAGAGGTGGAGGAAGATGGTAAGGCTATAATGAATAATGGGTAAGACATGAAATGGAGTCACTAGAATCTATAATGGATAAGGGTTATAATGATAATGGGTAAGACACATGTGATGTTTCAATCTAAAACTTGAGGTTCTAAATTGCACAAAATTATGTATATCCCTAGTGGAGTCACTAAAAACTATTGGTTGAAGATTTTATCGATCAGTGTACTGATAAACAAAATAGGTCTAATCAGCCAAAGTAGGAAGATTGGTCATCCAAATGTGTAGGTTTACTACATCAAAAGGGGACTAATCTCTCCTCTCATCAAGGGGAGGTTCCCTATGGATATGTTATATATATATATATGTATATGTATGTATATGTATGTATATGTATATGTATATGTATATGTATATGTATATGTATATGTATATGTATATGTATATGTATATGTATATGTATATGTATATGTATATGTATATGTATATGAAATATGTATATGTATATGTATATGTATATGTATATGTATATGTATATGTATATGTATATGTATATATATATATATATATGTATATACAAACAAAAAATAATACTCAAGGGTAGGACAAACCATTCAGCTCTCTTTCTTCAGAGATGATGCATGGAAATCAAAGGAAAAACTCAAGGAAAATGACAGAAAGCACTCCTCTTCTTTCAGAAGTACTATTTAGCAAGCCACAAGAATACTCCTAGTAGTAAAAGCAAAATGTAACCAAGGACATATTAAATAGCAAATTGAGATGTAGCATAAAGTCTCCACTTGAATTTCCCAAAAGTGAGATACGAAGGACAATGAGGGCACAAAGTCATCCCAAGGTCCTTTACACAGAAATGAAAAGAAAACATAATTATGGGGACACAAAGTCTTCCACAATTGACTTCATGACACCTTCCTGACTACTTTCACTAATTTTGCTTGTTAAATTAAAGGAATAGAAAATATATTAAGGAAAAAGACATAAGAACATTTTCCTCAACAACAAAGATATCACAACACAAAGTCTAAAAAGTCACTTGCTTTCTTATTCTAATAACAAAATATGATCAATAATCTAAGCTCAATGTCTTAGTAGTGCCTTTCAATTTGGGCAGAGTTTCATTTTTGATTGTTAGAGAGAGATCCTTTTTACAATAAAAGAGAGTCCCTTATATAGCCTCTTCAAGAAGGACTTGGGAATAGTAACACATCATGTTACATTGAAATTTGTTAAAAAGATAGGCTACAATTTAGGGGCATCTACCCATTTGTGTTTCGCAATGCAGAGAAACAAGTCATGCTATTGAAAGTTTGCCTCTTTCAATATCCACTTGGCAATCTACTTATAGAAACATATCTGATGTGCAAATGTTTCTAGTTCTTCCTCATCATTCCTCCTTTTCTAGTGAATTAAATCAGGTCTTGGATTTAATTTGATGCTCTATTCCTTAATCACTTCCTATTGATTTTGGCCTCAAAGCCTTTGAAATCATTCGGGTCTGTAGATTTAAAACTATAAGGATCAATGGCTATTTCATTGTCATAACTTTGACATCTGTAGGCACATCACTTCTCTTGGCAATTCCTTAAGCTTTATCATTTAAGCTTTCTCAAAGGGGACCTACCTTTCAGGCCTTAAGAAATGATCCACTTTAGGTTAGGAAGAGCCCCCCACAAGGGTATCTACCTACGGGCTTCTTTATTCTGACAGGTTGCTAAGTCCTTTGTTTTGCATCCTCCCGAAGGGAAGGTGACCCTTTAGCTTTGAGGAAGTGTCCTTTGAGTTGGCAGCCAAGAGTCCCCTACAAGGGCACCTATCCTTTGGGGTCCTTTGGTAGCCTTTTCTTTGGAGTCCTTCAGAACTTTTCCCATGGACAAAAAGTCTACAGAAATTTTCTCGCAAACAAAAAGTCTGTGGAAATTTTTTGATTGCTTTATCTTTTGAAATTTTCCTCCCGCAGCTTCTTTCTCAAATTCCTTTATACTTTCTATCCAAAGGAATTCCCTCAGACAAAAGTTTGAAGGAATTATGCCTTATTCTTTTTTGACTACCTTAAACAAAAATCCAAAAGAGTTTACCTTTGCAGCTTCCTTGAAAATGACCCTTCTAAAGGGTGCTTTTGTCGACCAAGTGCCCTCCGTAAGGGCACTTGTCCTTCAAGAGGTTATTTTGAAATGTTGAATTAAATCACTCCTTTGAACCTATCTTTGAACCAAACTAATGATCCCTTTGATTGAACCAAGCCGATGAACCAAGCTAATGAACCAAGCTTTGAACCAAGCCAATGAACCATTTGATTAAACCAACTGAGTGAACTAAAGTATTGAAAAAACTAAGAGAACCGACTAAGTGAACCAAGATTTGAACCAACCATTGAACCAAGCTTTGTTTCAATGGTTCAATGGTTCATTCCCTATGATTTGGTCAAGTCTTTTTGATCCTCATTGAACCAAACGCGTTGAACCTGTTGAACTTTGAACCCATTGAACCTTTGAACCAAAGTGGTTCAATGGTTCAATAGTTTAATGGTTCAAGACTTTTAATTTTTTATAAGTGTTTTGAAGCCATTGAGCCTTGAAGTGGTTGAAATTTGAACCTTGATGAAGTGAACTCTTGCCGATGATGTTCAACCTTTGAACTTGTTGAACCTGTTGAAACAAAATGGTTCAAGGTTCAACGATTCAATGGTTCAATGGTTGGATCCTTGCTTAGATGCTTGCTGATGGACATTTTTGATTGAACCAAGGCACTGAACCAATCCCAAAAATGACTAAGTGTTGGAAACTGATTCTTTTGATTGAACCTACCTGCAAAAGCCTTTGAACTTGTAGAAATGAACCTGCCTGCAGAGTCTGTAGATTTCTCTTCCTGCAAAGTCCATAGATTCAAACCTGTAGAGTTTGTAGATTCCTAAGAAGCTTGAAAAATGAGGAATTTGAATGCCCAAGACAAATTTTGGAAAGGGAAGAGACAATTTTGGTCTGTAGGACCAAAATAGTTCAAATGTTGCCCCAAAAATGAGTGATATTTTTGGGGGACAACAATTATGATGAAACTCTTTAACCAAAGTATTGAATAAAACCTCAAGTTACCAAATGGAATTTTTGATAAGTTGGTTGTATAATATTAATACATATCCATTAAAGGTTTTAACTGTAAGTTTAGTTGTGGTAAAATAATTAGTTTGGATCCACTCTTTGTAAAGATTGCTAAATGATTTAAAAAAGGATGCAGGGTCTTTAGTCCCATCATACTTGATAGTTGGAGATATGTTACCAATATAAATAGATATGATGAAAGGCTCTAAAGGCTCATTATGGATGGTTTGAAGCATTTTTTATTTATTATAGGTTGAGTAATAACATTTCTTAGGGCATATCTAAGAGGTGGAGGAATAAAATTGGGATTAGCTTGAGGATTGATAGCCAAAGGTTGATTAGCCATATTGATTAGATAGTTTAGTATTTTCATCATTTTAGAGGTGCTATAAATTTTCATTATATTCACTTGTTTTATGACTTGTGTAATAAGTTGACTTATATCAATTGGTGGGTTGGTGTTTATAAGAGAACTCCCTAAATTGGTATTAGGGGGAGGGTTATTAGAAGATGGATTATTAATAAGATTGTTAGATAGACTTGTGTCAATTATTCCCACATTATGTTGAAGGGATTGAGGATGAGAATTGTCTTCATAAGTACATAAAGGATTGGATCCACTCACTTCATCTTGGGGTGTGATTTGAAACATGTTACAATCCATAGGTGGAGGGGAATAGGTACTCCAAGAGTGAGGGTTATCTTGGGAGGAAAAGAGAAGGAGAAATGAACATCCCATATAGTATCTAAATGGATTCAAGTTTTCCAAGAATATTTTAATAGGGGACTTCATGATGACTCAAAAAAAATTAACAAAATTCTAAGGAACTAAAAATAGAGAATTGATTTCGATGGACAAGATAGGTAGTAAGAGTACAGAGTTGATTGGGTAATACAAACTAGGGTAAAATAGAGTTTTATAATAGCATATAGTTGACTAGGTTGACCTAGTACTATAATTGGAATGGTAAAAAGAGATATAGAGTCGACTGGGTCAACTTAGTACTATAGGCAGGGAGAAAAATAGTCTAAAGGAGACTATATCAAATAAAATGATAATGTACTAAAAATAGGGAAAGATTTAAAAATGTACTTAAAATCAAGAAATAGAATTAATCATACAATAAATTGGGTAAATGATAGTGATCAACTTGAGGCACACATCACAGAACCTTGCATCAACACTAGCCAATGCAAGTTTTTACAATACAACATATGATGAGCAAAGAGAAAACAATCAACTTGAAAAGTAAATTCAAACTTTAATGGTCATCCTAAATGTGTTTATATTATTATAAAGTGTTAATTTAAGTGTGATAGGCAAGTTTTCTAAAATTATGGAACTAGATAACAATATATGGATGGTTTTAAGATATTTAGGCTGAAAGGGATCTATGTTGGCAATATTATTGGCTTTGTATTTTGGCCTAGCCCCTCAATTCATCATCCCATAATGATAAGGGTTTTGTTTTCTTTGCCTATATATACCATTAACCACATGTATATGCTTGGCTAGAAAACCAAGTTGACTTCCCCCTTGGTGATGAAATCCATCTATGTAAGCCTTGGGTAGACAAATGTTTAAATGCAATTTTGAAATAATGTGATTTAGTAGTGTGTGACAAAAAGATAAAAATAGTGTAACCAAATGTTAAATTGAAAAAACACCTAATTATACTATGTGATCTACTCTAAACATGTAAATAAGTGATAGTGAAACTATGAAGTAATTATTAGCATAGAGTTATTAATTCCTAATTTGAAACACATTATAGAGTTAATTTAAGGGACATTATATGCAAGCATTATAGAAAAGAGTTGATAGTGTCAATGTTGTATTGTAGAAGCTAGAGTATTTAAAAACTAAGTCAATTAGGTTGACTTATTATTTCAAATATAATATAGAACTAGGTCAACTAGGTCAATCTAGTTTACTTTATGATGGTAGTTTTAAAGATTGCAAACATTGCAAAAAAAAATTGTAAGGAAGAATTGGAGAGAGAGAGAGAGAGAGAGAGAGAGAGAGAGAGAGAGAGAGAGAGAGAGAGAGAGAGAGAGAGAGAGAGAGAGAGAGTAAACTTGGTGGGTTGGAAGATGTTGAGGACTATGCAATTTTTTTTGAAGTGCCTTGAATATTGCTTGGAAATTCTACCATTTATGTTGATTATGTTGACCTAGTTCTCCAATTCCCTATTTATTGAAACCTATCAAGATGACTATACCAGCCTAGTTGACCTAGTATGTTTTTTGAAACCTATTTGGAATACAATGTTGACCTATTTGGCATAGTTTCTTATTATATAGATAAATAAGAGTACTATGTAAACCTATTCAATTTAGTAACCTATATCTGATGAAGACCTATATAGAAACAATATATTCATTTAGATGTGACTGTGTTAAACCTATGCACACAAGTTAAACAATATACTAGCCATGTCAACCTTATATCACAAATATAGAAAAATAATAAATAAAATGATAGAAAATGAAAAATGTGAGAAAACCTGCAAGGGTTAGATTCACATTGGGTTCCCATAATGTATGTAATCATAAATGCATAAGATCTACAAATCAATCCTAGCTTAGAGAGTATAGATCCTACTTACACTTATGATTGTGGATACATTAGATAAGTAGGAACATGAACAATATGGAGATCCTCTAGACCTAATTAGGGGATCTCTTAGAACAATAATAATTATAGGGAGGGTTCCAAAGCCTCTATTCAAGAAAAATCATGAAATATACCTAATTAAGTTCTATGTTTTCATAGTCACTATACTAATAACAAGTGAAATAAAAAAATCTAATTTTGTGCTCACAAAATCTTGTGCTCACCAAATTTTATGGGAGAATATGGGGGGTTTTAAAAAATGAAAATAAAATTTCATAAGATAATCCTAATTAGGCTTGTATAGGTAAGACCCTAATGCATGAAGAAGAAGATTAATATTATTCAAAATCCGTTACTCATGCTACTTATATCTACTAAAGAGAGGAGCAAAGTTAGAGATACTTACCTAAAATATGAACCCATCAAGTCTCAACCTCTCCCTTGGCCAAGGGGATTTAAAAAAGGTTGTTGTAGTTTTTAAGGATCACTAAGAAGGCAGCAGCATCAAAGACTTCTCCATAAGACTATATTATCCAAGTAGAAACCCTAAGCTAAGACTCCTCAACTAGAATGATGGAATAATATATTGTAACTAAGCTTAAATGAATAATAACTATTTATGTCTCTAATAATGGTGATTAGATGTGTTTATATAGGTAGATATAACCTTAAACCCTTTCAAAAGTTTTGATTGATAGGTCAACATAGTCAACTTACTATCATTATTGATAAAAACTCACTAGGTCATGGGCTAGGTCAACCAAAAGTTGATCTAGACCGTAAATGATTTTTTTTAATAGGAACACAAGGTTGATTTAGTTGACCTAGAATTTTAAACTATCAAAATGGGTTTTAGGTTAGGAAAAAGGGGTAGCAAAGGTGGTAAAAGAATGGAGGATTGTCTCAAATAAGAGTAATAGCTTAAGGGAAAGTATTAGGAGTTGGTTGGATTGGTAATAAATGGAAATAAAGGACAATAATCCTATGAAGTAGTAATGGTATGCCCAAAACTTTCCCATTGCACCCCCTTGGGGCATGCACTTAGAGATATTGAGTCTCGAAGGGTCAATGCTAGATAAAAAACATTATTTATTTATAAAGTTTGAAAATATTATGTATATACACTTTGTATGACTAATATATTTATTTCCCATGTAAATCCTCCTACAATAACCAAGTAAAAACTAATGTCTCTTGATTGGCAAACCTGAGTATGAAGGTTGAGAGAGAGTTTTAGCCTAAAAAGGGCTATTTTGATGATTTTTTTGTGTTTGAAAATGACCAATTTAGGTCTGGGACACCTCCTATTAGGTATATAGGTGGTCATTCATCTATCTCTACCCTCCCCTTTGGTCAATTAGCCTGTATAATTCTAGGTTAGGGTTTGTAGGTAGATTTATATCTTTTATCTTAATGTCTTGATTTGGATGTTTCCTTTCAATGCAGGTATGCCAATCATTTTATAATCCTTAATAATTATCCCTCAATTTCTTCACAAGATTATAAACTCTAATTTTCAATACAATATTTAGACACTATCTTCATACTCTTGTAGGTAGACTTGAAGCGTATCATTAGGCCCATCGAGGCATCTTGCTTCTTTTTTACATTCTTACACCTTGATCACCTATGAAAAAAATATTAACACTTTTAAAAACATATTTAACTATTTACTTGACTATCCCACGTGTTCATCCATCTTCATTCAACACAAAAAATATGCCTTTTCTCATACTTTGCATAGGGAGGTCTATAGATGTTCATATAGGTTCTGTTAGGATTCTTAACTTTTCATCAATGTTTCATCATTATAAATTTTGAGCCTTATTAATTTAAATGATACTAACCACATGTCAAATTAAATTTATCACATGACTCACCAACTTCCAATCTCATGTTTAATCCAACTTTTCATCTTTTACACCTTTATGCCAAAATTGCCTTTTGGCTATAATTGTTCATTTAGGATCTTGACTGAGTTTAATTGAAGACTATTTGAGTCCTTCTTAACTAGTTTTTATGATTTTTGGTAAGTATTAAGAGATAAATTATAATATTTATTACTTCCATAAGATTCTAAACATTCCATTCCACATCATAAATATACCTTCTCTAACTCACTCTTTAATAGGCATATAGGTCTAAGTTAGGCTTAAAGCTTTATTTTTTTTGTGTTATGTCATTAATTGAGTCTACTTAGTCAATATGGAAACTTTTGACCATATATAATCCTACCTCATGAATTTTTTCATGCCCCTTAGACCTGTTGGTAAGCTCAAAACCCTTTATAAGACATTCAAAATGCTCTCAAACACCTATCTCTACTTATACAACCATATTTGATCTTCTAGACTAACTTGGATCCAAATAATGATCCATTTTTCATTATTTTATATATTAAATGATTGATAGAGTCTATCATAAATGGGTTAAGTGTTTCATAAATCTACCTAGGTATGATAAACTCCCAAGATGATCACAAAGCCTTCAAATAAGACTCATACCTTTATATCCTACCTGTACACTAACATAGTCATAATTATCATGTATAATCATGATGTTTCCTTGAATTTGGGTCTAATATATTTATGAGGTCAAAAAAATTGTGATAAATGTGTTTATTGTCTCCTCCATGCATAAATACCATTATATTACTAGGGTTATTCATGTCACCATTCCTTTCATGCACACTCCTATTATTAAAATCAGGTTCTTGAGAATAACTACCTACAACTTATATTTTGTCCCATAAATTAATAGGATATTTTAATAATGGTATTTTTTATAAACCCCTAAGACCCCCCATATCCTCTCCCATTATCATGATGTCTTCAACAATCTCCAAAATGCAACTACAAGGAGAAACTTGAGGTAATAGCAATTTTGTAGGGTTTTAAAGAGGTTTACACTCTTAAGGATGGTTCATAAAGATGGGATCCTCAACCGAAGAACCATGGCGATGGATTATAATGGACTAATGGCCGATATCAACCCATAATTGCATTGCATTCAACAATTCTTCCTCTTTGTTAACTAATCACAAATCAATTGAGCTCCTTTACTTGTCAAGAACCTGATATAGGATTTGGGTCAGTTTTTATCTTCTTCTACCCTAAAAATACCAATTTATATTTTTTTTATCATAATATATATTATTTTAACCTTTATTAGTGGTTTTATTCTTTACAATTTATTCTAAAAATTTTGTCTTTGCATTTCCATCTAATCTTCATAGCTAAGGACCTAGTTTTGTATGATAAACCTGTTAAAATGAAAAAATGGCATGGTATAGCTCTGTATAGATGTTCATGGAATTTTACATAACATACACAATGATAATGTAACATAAAAACACCTTATTTTACATTAAAACCTATCATAATTCCCTTTTATCATGTTGAGACAAAGGACAAAGAACTTTCAAAGGTGAAAAAATGTTAGAAAAGGAGTTTGACACATTTTGCTTAAGTGTATAGACATTATAGAGTGTGGCATGGTGTTTAAAAATATAAAATGACTTAAAATACTCTTTTTCACCTTATTGACCCTTGAAAGTGAATAATTTCACTTGAGATAATTATAAAGTAGCATAAGAGACTAAAATTTTATAACCTTAATTTCCTCAAAAATACCTTAAACAATGTTAAACTTGTATAAGGAATTAATTTATACCTATTATAAAGGGAGATCTAGTGAAAAATGTTAATTTTTTTATTATGGGGGTTTTATTTTATCCTAAATAGGCCAAAATGGTCAACATTTATGGTGACTCATAAGGGCTAGTTAGACTGCTAATCAATGGACCAGTAGCCTTATTGCATTCATTAGGATACAAAGTCTCTTATCACACAAAAAAACTAATTTGACCTTGAGAACATGATTTAAAACCTATTGAAACAACTAAGACAACTGACATACCTTCACCAACACAACAAGATAAGAAAAAAACACAACAAATCAACACACACATAACAAACAACAAGATAAAACACTATGCTAAAAAGCACTTATAGGAAAGATAAGATAAGAAAATACTAAAAATAACTAACCTTAAGATATTTTCCTCTTGAATCTAAAGGAAATTATCTTTAAATGCTTCCTCCATGATATGAGCAATGATTTAGAGAAAGTTTCCCTTTAGACATGATATTTGATGGAGTAGTCTTCTTGCTTGCCAAATCATTTGGCATACTCTCAAGTGATTTATCAACAACAAACATGTTTCTAATTAAGACATACTCATTATGTGAATCAATACCCTTATCATTTTGATCCTTGATGTTTTAACTCACCTCAAACATGATCACATCTTAGATCATATGGGTAACATAAAATTTAGATTCTAATGGCTCCATGAAATGGTATGATTTATCTTGAGTGATCTCTTGGGGATTCCCACATTATTCTCTAATTAATATAACATCTTTAAAATCATGTTCAACTTTCCCAACAAGATATATAGGCCATTTATGAAATTCAAAATCATTTCAAATGCTCAAATATTGTTTCCATATGTCATATTAAACTATTCATGTTGACTTGAGAAGGCATATTTAATATGATTGTTACCTTGAGGACCTATCTCCATCACTTTTATATTTTATGTCATGTGATCATGAGATTCATGGAGGTTTCTTTGTAGGTCATTAATCATTTCTAAAACTTGGCTTTGATCTTGATCATTGATGAGCTTCTATAGGACCTCAACTCCCATAATGGATTCATGGTATAAATACCATGCTCATTCAGATATTTTATTTGCTTATTTTAGATCACTAAAACCTTAGTTTCACTCTTATCATAATTCACTTGGTCTATAACCACTCTCACATGTTTAAACTACTCTTCATATGTGATTGGTTTATGCTCATTAGCGGCCATTTTATTCCTACTCAAGACCTCATATTTCTTAATTAGGAGATATTATATCTCAATACCAGATGTAACCCTTTTTTTGAGACTCTATATGTAAAAATTCCTTTTAAATTATTCTATTATAAACCTAACTAGATCTTCTTTGTAATAAGAATGAAGATCAACACTTTTAATCAAAATAGAGAATTCAAAACAAACTTTTTCCTCTTTTAGGATAACTAATGTATCATGGAAAGTGTCCAAATGTATCTCTATTTTAACTAACTACTCCATTTCATCAAGATACTATATAAATTGTTGTTTTTTAATCATACATGGTCTCATTAAGATGAATAACTAGTTGGGTAACTAATACAACTATCTAAATTGAGTTTTTTTCATCTTCAAGGTGTTTTCTCCTTCAAATTTTTATACCACATGATGAAGATCACCTTCCCCTTCATTACTAAATACTAATTTCTTATTTTATTCAAAAATTGGATTACCAATGATAAGTTTTTATTCATGTTTAATTAAAGTGTCTTGTTCATAGCCTTCATTTTTCTCACTTATAACCATAACTTGGTTTTCATCATTTTCCTCCCATAAAAAAAAGTTCCTCTTCAAGGATGGAATACTCACACTCATAAACAAGCTTTGATTTTTTTAGTTAAAAAATCCTATAATTATTATCCTTCCATTCTTCAATCAATACCTTAACCCTTGATATCATTTGGTATTCAAACTTCTCAACAAGAACTTATTTTTTCATTTAAATGCTTTATTTCATTAGCTTCCCTGATGGGAAGTTTTTAGGTTCTTCAACCTTTTCAACAAGGACATATCTCTTGTTTTAAATTCCCTCTTAGATAGACTTCCATGATGGGAAGATTTGGGCCTATTGAGGAGAGATAAATAGTACTTGAATAGACATAATTTATCTTTTGGCCTCAATCTCTTAAACTAGGCATGATTAATCTTTCTTCCACTATGACACTAACACTTGCTTCCAACTTGGAACTTTTAACTTAGTATATTTATGTTTATGGTGTGTTTTAATATGAGGGGTGGATGAAGGATTTGGGGAGCTTACAAGATATCTTGGATTGTCCTAAAATTTATTATTTTAGATGAGGTTCATGAGTGAGATTAGGTTGAGTTTGAGTTACAATAAGTGAGGCTTTCATATAATCAAGAATTTTTTATGGATTATTATAATTTTTAGTAAGTTAGGAACACATTAGGACTAACTTGGGATTGGAAAGGTCAATTGAGGTTGAAGATATTCAAAATATTTCTCTTCCCATCTTACTAATCTATCCTCCATAAATTTATTCAAATCTATTATTTACAACCTTTCATTGGTTATGACATGTTGGTTTCCCTCTCAAAGGCTTTCCACACACAACTTAAAAGCTATAATGAGACCCTTATATTTTGAATGAGATGAATAGGGATAACTTAACCAATCTTTAAAATTATATCTACCTTTCTCATTACCATTTCATTCTTTAACATCTTCATGAATAACTAAGAATCTTACTATTTATTAGCATGAATTTGCCTAACTATACACTCCTCCTTATAACTTAACTCCTATTGATGGAAAGATTGATAAAAAATCATATGAAGGCTAGAAATATTGGAAAGGTTAGTGAGTAAAGGAGGGAGGATAGTACTCTTAATAGAAAGGATAATCACAATGATAGCTAAGATCATATGGAGGGTAGCTAGGGTCATAGGGAGGGTAGTTAGGGTAATTATAAGATTGGTATGGATCAAAATAGGATTGATATGGTTAATTAATGTATTATGAGTATAAATTTTACTGATAATCATTAACATAATCTTGACATGGATCATACACTTGAATAAAATAAAAATCCACTTCAAAATCATCCATGAATGCTCATGATAAAGATAAAACACCAAAAATACTTTCTTAATATAATACCTAGGCTAATAAAACTAGTTGATTATGTTTGTAATCTCCATTGGTTCTTATGTTCATGCCTCCAAAGGTTGGTGCATTAAGGAGTAACACCAATAACTCTTCAATGAATGAAGTATCTTATCCCATTAGGTGCACCTAACTTGTTATTATCAAAATGTGTACCCTTGAGGATTTTGTTCAAGACTCCTTAATTAATTTATAGTATGGATACACCTTTAGGCTATGGGTGGCCTAATCAGTGAGGTGAATATCTTATAGGGCTAGCTCCCTTGATGTTATCACCTTAAAAATACTAATATACTTATTTCTTGTAAGGGAAAAGGGAGGAAGAACGGAAATTAAACTAAATTAGGGAGGTGATACACCAAATTAACACCCTCTATTTGACTATACTACACTAAGACCATGAATTAAGTCTGAATCTAATCACACTAATCAATAATGACCTTTAATCATGAATATTTAAACATGGAGGTCATATATAATGAATTTAATAGAAAGGATAATCAAGAGGCCTAACAAAGACACTAATGACTAAAATACAATTATAAGCTATGCAAATCTATCCAAACTCACCACTTCACTTGCAAGAAGATAATTCATTTGCAAAGAGGTAGGAGAGGAAAAATGTGAGAGAGTGAAGGAAATATGACAAAAATTCATCAAAAATCAGACAAGTACACTAATTAAAGGCATTTGATAAGTTAGGAAATAATTTTATTCAACATTAAAAGGCATATTAGAAGTGGTTATTTAAGTAAGGCTTTTCCATACTTAGCCAAAAGATCTCTTTTCAAGCTAAATTGGGATATATTTATAGAAGAGAATGAGAAAGAGAGGAGAGAAGGGCATTGGAAAAGTAATGGTAAGTATCCTCTCTTAATGAGTCAAGTTTTAAAAAAAAAGGCCTACAAGTAGGTAGTTTATGAATCTTCTATCAACATGTGTATGCTTGATCTAATCCTCTTATTCATCAATTGTGGCTTAGAGTGACCTTTCACCTTCTTGATGACTTATAAACCTTATTTGAAACTACTTTATTAGATTTTAGAGTTAAAAACTCATATTATAACACATGTCTTATCCAATATTTGCATAATTAAAATCTTGAACTACATATAAAAATCCTTCTTCATTACATCTAAATCTCTTTGCTCTTGATTGGGAAGTTACAAATTGATATTTGTACCTAGTTCCCTTGATCATCACTATGCAATTCTCAAATTAGGTAATTTTCATTTATATTTATAGGGATAAATTAGATTCTTCTAGAATTATTAGAGAAATAAAAATTATCTTCAAAGTTTGTGTGAGGATAATTTGGTAGTCCCAAGACCATATGACTTCTCATTAGGTCTCTTGAGCTTCTTAGGCCTAACTAGTCTTCTCATGTCTTCATTAAATTTGGAGTTTGGACCTATAAGAACACTTTCATAGACAAATATGTAATTTGGGGTCTTATGAGATATAATACCATCCAAATCATCATCCCAAATGATTTTTATTTGTTCATATACTCAAACACACTATTTATGACTTAAAACCATGTAAAACTACAACATTAAATCCATTAATACAAATGAAAGTATAAAAAAATTACATGGTGAGTGCCTTCTTGGAGTTTGGAATATTTTTAGGTGTGTATTGGGATAATTCAATGTATTTGGAGCACTTAGAAGGCCAACATTTTCCATCGGGTCATTAACTAGGTTTTAGAAGGGTTTTAAAAAGCCTATCATCTTAACAATGATATAGAAAGTTAGATCCCTCTCCCCCTTAATTAATCCCAAATTTTTTTGTTACATAGTGGTCCCTTTATATTAATAATAACTTCAAATCCCATACAAATCCTCCTTCAAGAACAAAAAAAAACTAAGGTTACTCAGGTGGAAACCCTGAGTATGAAGGTTGAGAGAAAGTTTTAGGTCGAAAAGGGATATTTTGATTATTGTTTTTGGGTTTAAAATGACATATTTAAGTAAATTAAACCTCATAATAGGTATAAAAGTGGTATTAAATCTATATAAACCCTTCCCTTTGGTCAATAAGCATGTAGAAGTCCAAGTTAGGGTTTGTAAGTAGATTTGTGTCTTTAACCTTAATGACCTACTTTGGATGTTTCCATTAAATGTAGGTATGCCAATCACTATATAAAACTTAATCATGATCCATTAATTTAATCACAAGCTTATAAATTCTAATTTTTAATACAATATTCACACTCCATCTTTGTACTATTGTAGGCAAAATTGAAGCTTGTCATTAGGCCCATCTAGGCATCTTACTCCTTTTCCACATTATTACACCTTTATAACCTATGAAAACCCTATCATAAATTTTAAAAACATATTTAACTATTTCCTTTAATCTCTCACATGTTTCTCCATATTAATTCAACACAAAAAAATGCATTTTCTTATACTTTGCATATGTAGGTCTGTAGATGCTCATTTAAGTTTTGTTAGGATTATTGACTTATGTTTAATGTTTCATTGTGTTAAACTTTGAACTTTATTAAATTAAATTATCCTAATAAAATGTAATCATAACCTTATAAAATTCCTCACAAAATTCCATTATCATTTTTAATCCAACTTTACATCTTTGTGCCTTTATGCCAAAACTACCTTTTGGCTATAGGTGTTGATTTAGGATCTTGACCGAGTTTTCTTGAAGACTATTTGAGTCCTTCTCAATTATATTTTAGTTTTTTTTATGTTTTTTTTTTAAGTATGAATATCTTAATCATACTAATAATTACTTTCACAAACTTCCAAACATTCCATTCCACATCATAAATATACTATCTCTAACTTGGCTCTTTAATAGACCCGTAGGTCTATGTTAGGCTTAAAGCTTTCTATTATTTATGATATGTCATTATTGTGTCTACTTAGTCAATATGGACACTTTAAACCATATATTATCCTAATTTTTGAGTTTTTTCATGACCCTAAAACCTATTGGTAAGGTTAAAATCCTCTCTAAGGTATTCAAAATGCTCTCAAACACCTATGTCTACTTATGCAACCCTATTTGACCTTCCATACTATCTTGGATCCAACTGATGATCCCTTTTTCATGATTTGATATATTTAATGCTTTGAATAGTATATTATAATTTTTTTTAAGTGTTTTTAAACTTTACCTAGGTATGATCAACTCCCAAGATGATCATAAAGCCTTCAAACAAGACTTAGACCTTTGTATCTTACCTATACACTGACATAGTCATACTTATCATGTATAATATTTGTGTTTTATTGAATTTGGGTCTAATAAATTTATTATGTAAAAAAATTATAATTTTTTTTATCTCATCCATTTATTAAGTACCCTCGTATCACTATGCGTTACTACATATCACCATTCCTTGATGCACACTCCAATCACTAGAATCATGTTTTTGAGAATAGCTACGTGTAACTTCTCTTTTAGACCATACATGCATAGGATATTTTATTAATTATGTTTTTTGGACATCATTTATACCCCATACATCATATCACATTTTATTCATGTCATTAATTATCTCTAAAATGCAACTATAAGGAGAAACATGAGCTAGTAGGATGTTTTAGGGTTTTTGAGAGGTTTACACTCTTAAGGATGGTTCATAGAGCCAAGAGAATCAACCTAAGAAATATTTATACAGATTATGATGGAATAAGGGCCCCTATAAACCCATGAGTGTACTTTATTCAACATTCCTTACTCTTTGTAAACTAAGGATAAACCAATTGAGCTCTTTTGCTTGTCAAGAACTTGATATAGTATTTGGGTTATTTTTTTTTTTAATTGTCCCTAAAAACACTAAATAATATTTGTTTTTATCATTATGGAAATTATGGGAGATTTTATTAGTGGTGTTATTATTTACAATGTATGCTACACACTTTCCCTTTACATTTCCATCTCATCTTCATAACCAAGGACCTAGTTTTGTATGATAACCCTACTAGAATAAAAAATGGTCTAATTTAGCTCTATATAGATGTTCATGGAATTGTTATTGACTATAAATATTAGAATTTAATGTACAAAAAAATTCTTGTCTATTAGAAAAAAATTATGCTCTTTTGGAATGTTGAGAAAAAGGACAAAGAAGTTTGAAAGGTGAAAAAATATTAGAAAATGAGTTTGACACATTTTTATTAAGTGTACACACATTATGGAGCATGACATGGTGTTTACTAATGTAAAATTACTTAAAATAGTCTCTTTCATCTTATTTACCCTTGACAATGAAATAATTAGAAATAAACATAAGACACTAAACTTTTATTACCTTAATTACACAAAAAAAATACCTTAAACAATTCTAAACTTGTATAATACATTCATTTTGACATCTTAAAAAGGGAAACCTAGTGAAAAAGATCAATTTTATTATTTGGTGGTTGAAATAAGCATAAGACACTAAACTTTTATTACCTTAATTACACAAAAAAAATACCTTAAACAATGCTAAACTTGTATAAGACATTCATTTTGACATCTTAAAAAGGGATACCTAGTGAAAAATATCAATTTTATTATTTGGTGGTTGACATTTGGCCTAGGGAGGACAAAATTATCAACACATACAAAATTTGTTGGTGTCAATCTATACAATATCATTTGATCATCTTTCCAAGTATTTTGACTATAGTTTTATTTGTTTCCTCTACCTATCCATTATCATGTGGGTAGTATGGTGTAGAAAATATATGTTTCATTATGTATTTTTTCCAAAAGTATTTCACTATTTTATTTTTAAATGAGAATCCATTATCTATAATAATAGTTGAATGTATGCCAAAATAGGAAATAGTAATGATCATCAAAAAAATTTATATGTCATCCCTTGTAGTAAACTCAAGTGGAATTGGCTCCACTCAATTTGTAAAATATTTTATGGCTATGATTATAAATTTTTATCCACGTATGGATACAAGGTTTATTTTCCCAATTAGATCAAATCCCCATAAGGATAAAGGCCATGGTGAGATAATTAGTTATAACTCACGAGATGGTGCATGGATTAAATTAATATATTTATAACATTTTAAACATAATTTTAAATGATAAATACATTTTTGTTATTTTTTATGCCAATAAAAACCTTCACATATTAATTTTTGGGACATGGACATGTTACTTAAATTTCCACCATACTCACCATCATGCATTTCTAAAAGTGTGGTTCAAGATTTAGTTTTTTTTAAACATTGAAGTAATTACCCATCAAAACCTCATTTGAATAAGTCATTTCTAATTACAACATAAAAAATTTCCTCTCATTATAATTTGAATTCATAATTATGTTTAAAGTATTTTTATATGTAAGCCCTATATAGGAAATTATAGATGTCATTGTAACATTATATATTTATAGATTTGTAAATGATTGGTAACTTAATTAAGGACCAAATAAGAGTCACCAAAAACTTGAATTTTCTTTATATGAATATTTTTTACTATTAATAATTTATTATCAAGGCCTCATATTATGATATATTATTGGTATAATAAAAAGAAAATCTATAAGAGAATGGCATGTATTCGCCCTTAGGGGTGAAAAATATGATACTGAACCTACACTTTTCCTACATGCAAATCCATCAAAAAACATTATCCATTGATTTTAATAGATATTATATCCATCAATCATCATGGAAAGCCTTGGTATTTGGAAAAGGGCTGGGTAATAGAGTTATAGCTAATTTATTATCTACAAATTAAACTTTTATTTATTTTTGAGATATAAATTTGAGATCAACTTCTCTAAGTTGCATCACCAATTTTAAAATGTAGCCCATTAGGTTGGTTTTTATTCATGATAAAATTTAATTTATATTATTTAATTATAACATGGAATTAATTATTGAGAAATTAGAACCATACTTTTTGTGTAGTAAATACCAATGCTAGACATATTTTTTCCATTGTTGTATGTTTAGATTCATAATCAACCATTTGATAACTGATGTAATAAATTGCACATTCTTTTTGAAAATCATCATATTATACTAATAGGGCCCCAAGGGCCACATGATTAGATAAGATATAAATGATTAATGTTATATCTAGTATACGAGGTATGATAATTGATTATATGGGATAAATATGGTGTAAAATATATAAATGATTAAGCACAAGGGTAATAAATATATCTATATCAAGCTAATTAATTTTCAAAATTAGATAAACAATATTATAAAATTAAATACTAAGATATTCCATAAAAAATATACTAATTATAATTATAATAAATTACAAATAATAGTTCTTAGTTGGTTTACTATGTGCACGTAGATCTGAGTTAAACTAGGCTAAAAGTGGACTAGATTATGATCCTAAAAAAGTCATCAAATCTAAGAATTTTACATTTTATGGCCTTGAAAACTTGTGTTATATTTGGAAAGTTTCATTAACACATGTGCCTAACTATAATTCATGCGTTTAGTATGAAACACTTACTGGATCTAAATGTGACCAACTAGAGCCTTTTGGTTATTTTATCACCTTTATTATGAAGTATATAGATCCTATACATAGGCTATCATTATTTTTTAAATGATTAATCCATAGAATCCTAACCCTTAGAGTTATTATGGAAAAAATGGGTTAATGGGCTCATGATATCAAGCTACCTAAGGGATGCCTCTATGAATGGTCACTACCTACTTAGCTAATACTCCTAAGAGGGCCTCAGGATTATGTAGTTCTCTATTATGTGTTTTATTATGCATGAATAAGGATCCAATACGTGATAATAAAGTACATATATTTACCTAAATTTTAAGTTAGAAAATATGGCTCATGGGATTCTCTTTTATTACTTCACACTTATAGATAGACTACTCCTATGACTAATATGCAAATACAAATGAATATGGTATATTTTATCACTTGAATTCATGATTGATAGTTCCTTTATTTATTTGTATGTGAGAGGTATGAATTTTATAGGTGAAAAAGGAATGATATTATATATATACCAATAAATTTTGTAAATATATCACATTAAATAACTTAGGGTGATCATAAAGACACATTATATTTGCAATTGGATTACTTTTAGGCACTGGACACTTAGTTATAAAAGGGACACATGCATTGATGTTGACATTTGGTTCATACAAAAGTGTTAGGGAAGATAAAAATAAGTGAGGTATAAAAATGGTAGATAAGGATAATGATAATGTTTTAGAGAATTTTTCATATCATAGAATGTCTGGTCATCATAATAACATTTGGTCAAACTATGAGATAAGAAAGTTTTCATAAAGAGATAGTGGATGCAAGCATTTTAGTAGTAGGAAGATATTAGATATTAAGGGTGAAACCATGATATGTATTTTCCAAGTGTAAAGGATTTAGGTTCTATATAATTCATATTTAGTGTCTACATCAACATATAATTTTTTTTTTAAAAACACAATGTTTTTATACATGCCTCATAATTCCTCTAAAAGAGAGTTTCATTTATCATACTTTTAAATATTTCAAATCTATTTTCTTTGATTTTATCTAAATATAAAAATAACTTACACATGTTAAAAATTAAAATTGAGATCTTAAAAATAATATATCTCATTAAAAGGAATTTACACAAAGAAATTCATAAAAATAAAACACCATATAAATATGAAGGACCGACTAGTGCCATCAATAAGAGAAAAGCTCCGAAGGAAATGATTTATAATAAAACAACTCAAATGAGTCATATACATTCAAAATTAAATTAAAAAAATGACTTGATGATTACAATGATAGACCAAGTTATATTTTATAAACATTTATTGAAATAAGGTAATCAAATTACCTCTTAATAATCGTCACCCCACACACCACCTTAAATGAATAGGGGCATGATAATTATGTAATTTTTATAATATCAATGATCATATATATAAAAAATGTTATTAATTGTTAAAAAAAATTGAAAAAACTTTTGGATAGGATTTTATTATATTTGGAAAATATAAAAATACTCTCACAAGGCCATCATATCTATCTTCTTATACTTTTTTTATCATAATTTATAATAAATTAGTGCATTAAATCTGACTAAGATACAATGAATGTAAATATAGTAGCAACTGTAAAATGACATGTGATAATTAGAATGAAATAAAAGTACCAAAATTTAAAAATATTGATAAAATGAAATAAGAGTAACTATGAAAAATAATACAAAAGACTTAGTTTTTTATTATTTATGATCTAACTATGTGAAAATGAATAGTGTTTGGAACTAATCAACTCAGATTGATTATTGAAGTGCCACATGAATTGTGAGTATAAAAATTGAGTATCATGATTGAAAGAAAGGGGACAAGATATATTATCACTATTATCCTCTACTAGTCAATTTTTTCCTCTGCTAAAAAATAGAATAATCATGGAATAATCATCTATGATTTTGGGAAACATGACTATGTGAAAATTTGACCTTTTGATGTGTGTCAATTACCTACAAATAATTTATTCAAAGTCTAAACCCTGATAGGGCTTACAAATGTTTAAAATAGTTTAAAAGAGAGATGGGGAGTGAAATCGGTTTAGTTGAACCCAATCACCCCCATTATGATTGATATTTATGTATGTATCCAATATCTCAAAGAGGAAAATTAGTCTCCCATTTAGTTCTCCAACTTATATTACATTTTGAAATTTTATCCTTTTTATACATTAATGCATATTGATATGGATTTAATACTTGATAGTAATTTGATAAAACATTTTATTGACTTGGGTAAGGACTAATTTAAATTATTAGAATTAGATTTGTAAAGAGTAGGGAATTTTTTAATCAATGTACAATAGTGTAAGCATTCCTTAATAATGAAATTTCCAAGTGATAGATTAGGTGACTTAGACATGCCTCTATATCCATCTAAAGGATAAAATGTAATGTTACTTATCTAAAAAGTATACACTAGGGAGGGTCTAATCTTTAAAATTAATTATTTTTATGGACATGGTCAGGATCAACCCATAAGGGTTAAAACCAACTAGCACTATTGAACCATATTGGTTGATCTTGTCCTGTAAGGAAATGTGTGAAATTTAGAATTTGGGATGCTCATATAGATGCTTATAGAGGTTTCTAGTGATTAATAACATTTATATTGTTTTAATATGAACGTAGATAGAGTGAGGTGGAAAAATAGGTCCAAATTAATTTCAAAAGTTAATTAAAGGAAAAGTGGGTGAAACTAAAATTATAAATTAATCATAACCAAATTTTACTAAATATGTTAACCGCTCCCAATCATCCCATTTAATCTATAAATTAAATTAATATAATAAAAGGAAAGATATATCGAAGTGTTTACAATGAACTTTTCCTTTATGAAAAAGCTCGAAACATGAAAAGTGTTCCATGGAAAATCCTATAATCATGTAAAAGTAGTTAATGTACATACATGAAATTGAAAAATGAAATGTAACTTGAATTTGAAATGATTGAAAATAAAAAACATTGAGTGCACTTGTATGTGTGAAACTAATGTTTCTTTTGTAACTTTGTTTGAACATCACACTTCCTAGAGTCAATGGATATTTGATGTTTCCCATGAAGCACTAGGATACATTTTTTACTTATTTGAACCAATGGTTAATTGATGGTGATCAATCCATAATTTTAATTTAACATGTTTAGAAAATATAATGAATTGATGGATGCATAAACCTAAATTTTCATTGTTGGTTTTTGCAACCTCGAGACAAAAATAGATTGGATTTAATAATAAAATTGTAGGTAGTAATTCTAGGTGGAACTCAACCACCAAGTTATGAATTATGGAATTTTAACTGAATCAACCAATGTAGATGGCTTATATATTAAGTTTTCACTTTTTTCCTTAGTTATTTAATGCATGATAAAAAGAGAAGTGAGTAAATCCATTCTCCTTCCATAACTTTAGATAACATATATTATTAAAAACATGGCATTAATCTATATCATTTCCCCATTAATATATGTAAAATATACAAGTTTAAGTAGATATAGATTCATATATTCTTTTTAAATATTGTGCATGAAATATGTCATGCACTCAAAATTGTAATAATATATACTTTTTTATTTTAAATTGGGTGTATATGCATGGCATATACCCCAATACTTTATTATAATGAATAATGTTTTGAACCTTTTTGCATTCTTTGAAGCTATTTTTTGTACTAAACACTATTTTTTATAAAAAAAAGACTTATCTCATGTATAAAAATCCCACTGAAATACCTTATTTTGAGGTTATGGACCTTTGTATCCTAAAATTCACTCTTCTCAAAATAAAATTTAACTATATCCTTCATTGTAAAATTTAATTATTTAATATTGTAGTATATGTGAAAAAGTATGTCAAAGTAGTATGATATGTGTCAGTCAAATCATGCATATGACCTATGAAATAGTGCATGTATAAATATATCATACATAATAGGTAGTACATGATATGTATCATGGCACTCATAAAATTTATCAAGCTAAAAAACCTCAACAATCATACTAACAACACTAGGGACAAGGGAAAAAAATAAGGGACATGTTCAAATGCTGCATACATAGAAATCGCACACATGAGGCAAAGGGATGCATAAAAATGACATTTATAATGTCATAAAAAGTGGAAATGTTCAAACGTAACACAAAAAGGGTGAAGGGTCATACACAATGCATAAGAAAATTATAATCTACTATGTAAAAGTAATAACATTAATACAACATAAAACTAGAAATATAGTCTAAACCATGCATATGTAATATAATCATATCCTAAAAAATAGAATATCTATGTACATAAATATAAGATTCATATGTTAGAAAGACATTTATAAAAAAAATATGTCTCAAAGGTATAGGATTTATAGAATGCTAACGCCTGTAAATATTTAAACCTTTGAGAAAGATTCCCCAAGATTAGCATGACCACTGTGTAAAGGCACATTCATCATCTTAGTCCATGTAAAATATGTATGACCTACATAAAACTCATTGATAATAATTAAATTCATGTGTGATATAAAAATAGTATGTTATATACTAGTAAATAAATGAATAACATATTTCAATGATGTAAACTAATTGTATAATCATGCCTAGATCTTGATTTTGAATTTTTAGAATATTTTGAATGTTTTTATATTTTTGAAATATTTGATCTTGGTTTTGTGTTTTTGTTTTTAATTTAAAAATAATAAAAATAACAACTAGAATAAAAATCCATGGTTTCAAAAGTATAATAAAGGGGAGGCATCTAAATAATCTTTAACATGTGTTTAGGGAAAGTGTGCACTATAAATGATAGCATGGTTATGTATGAGTGAGATACCCCCAATGTATGTGTTGATTGTAACTTTGAGAATCATGTATGAGGTTAAATAAGTATATGTATGAATGATTTTACATCTTCATCTCATCAAATGTATAATTTTCAAGGTAATTAATGCACATGTATGAGCAATATATCACATAAAATAGGTATTTTGCATGGCTAATTATTATTTTTTATACTCGAACTGAGTGACATATTAAAAAATTGGATGTATTAAGGATCTATGTTCTAAATTTCTTATTTAGTTATGAAAAAATCTATAGTAAAAGATAAAAATACTTAGGATAGTAATGGAAATTAGTTCTAACTATTATTAGAGGACATGGTCTTTGATAAAAAAATGATTTTTTCTCAGTATAGACTACAAAAAAAGTAAGGATAATGGAAAATGATGGTAGTATAGATCATTACATTGGACTGTTCAGATCTAGAAAGTAAAAATTAAAAGTGAAGAGACTAAAATGTTGCTAAGATCTAAGGCATAGTATAAATTATTTAAATATATCACGTGTGTAAGAAGTAGAATAATAACATGATGAAACAATGAAGATGATTTGTAAAACAAATTTATTTCATATTTTTTTATTAACTATAGTTATTCATATTTTTATAATATTTTAAATTTAAAAGTGTTAGCCAATAAAATAATTGATTGGATGTCCATATGTATGTTTTGTATCATTAGGAGTAAGATATCAATCTTCTAAATAACTATAAGCATAATCATCAATCTAATCATTATTGTTGTAGATGACTAATTTATTAGGTTTCTCTTGAAATGTTGATATGCCATTGTGATCATATATTTTTTATATATATGAGAAACTAACTACACCATATGTTTTATTTATCTTATTTAAATTTTTTTCTCTCTAGTATGTTCATCATCATCTCATTCTAAACTATAGAAGAATAAAGTGTCAGTATTTGAATACTAGGAATGGAAGTAGTTTCTTCTTTAAATTCTTGACTTGAATATGTATCCATATCTTTTTCCTTATATTATTCACTTATTAATGAATTATATATAATATTTTAATCCTTGGAAACTAAGTGTACCATTAACATTTTTAGGAACATATTCCTACTGAAATTATTCATTGAGAAACCTTTTCACAAATGTGATTTTTTTCTTACCTTGAGTTTATTTTACAAATTATCTTTTTGTGAAAGTTATGTGAGTAAATTATATTTTTATGTTTTCTCCATTTTAAACCTTCCTTGCTATAATTTTTCCTTTTATAATCTCTCTCACTCTAATTCTATCATTTTTTTTATTATTTGAAATTGTTCCTTAGGAGATGCAATCATAGTCTGATTATGTTTCTTGATTAATGTATCTATTATAAGATCACCACTATCAATTGTACTTTTTATTCTTTTTATTAAAAGCCCAAAAAATATCAGTATGATTCCCATGAATTATATGATATGTAAAATAGTAATTTTAATCTATTTAGATGATGCATATAAGGTAATGTGATCAAATTATCTCAAAGCATTTATCTTACAATCTCACTTTAAATCTTATTATATTTTTGTATAATTTTTCAATCACCATTTGTAGATGTATGTTGATTTTGAACCCATAGTTGAGATAATATATTTTGAGGAATAAAATAGAAAGATGGAGATGAAGATATATGATTAATAATAGCATGCTCTAGATTTTTTTTATATGTTATCTTATTTTCCAATGATGTTATCCTTGAACTAAAATATTGATTTTAATTTTTCAAATATTATATGAAATTTCTCATAGTGAATTTTTGATCTTGAAGGGATTCACAATCACAATACTTCAGTGCATAAGATTAAATATGCATATAAATACCATAAATAATATGTTTGGGAGGTGGATGAGGTTAAGGAAAGACATGGTTACCTTCATAATGTAGTGTCCTACCTCTTTAGGTGTTAAATCATGGGATTAAAAATATAGTACAATTCATGGATGAATAATGGGAGTAGAATGGTATGCATGATAACCTTGAGGTATAGGAGGAGGAAAAATGAAAGGAGTCATATATTCCCTTTATTATCTAGTAGTATCTAGTAAAAGATTTAAATGATTGTTACAATAATAGGAATTGAGTAATACTTTAATTTTTAGAGTAGGCCTTATGGAACTTGAAATAATTATTTATCTCATTCCCATGTCATATTTTACTTTAAAAAAATTCATTAATGGTATGCATCTTAACATGTGATTTGGTTTGTTTTATAAAACCTCATGAAAAAAAGATCATTATTTTAAATTTGAGAAAAAACATCAAAAAGTTTTGAAATTTAGATCTAATAAAAAAGGGGGGGAAATGCATATGGGGATTAATAAATTCCCATAAAATCCAATGTCTAAATAAAGGTATTTTAGTATTAGATATTATATCTAAGGTATAAATAACGTGATTTAAATGTCAACTATTAAATTTGAGGTTGAAAGTAAGTTATTTTTATGTCAAATATTATATCCAATGTTAAAATAAGATTATTTTTATGTCAAATGCTCATAAATCTATCTAAACTATATGAAAATTATTTTGAATCCATGGTTGAATAAAATTCAAGTTCAAATTAGGGTCACCAATATTTTTAATTAGAATTTATAATTAATAGGTGAATAACTCTATTAAGATAAAATTAATAGAAATATAAAAATTATAAAACAAATTGAGACAAGTAAAATGTAAGAAAATTAATAAAATATAAAAAATAGAGTGAATTAAAATAAGATAAACTATGAATTATAAAAAATACTTAGCTATGTATTATTTTTTATTTGACTATGTGAAATTGAAAAGTGGCTAGAATTGATTCTACAAGTTCCACAAGAATTTTGACTTAACTAATGAGATTCAAAACTAGTAGAAAGTGGAAAATATCAATTAGCACTATTATCATCCATTGGTTAATTATGTCCCCAACTAAAAAATCAAATAAATCATGCAATGATCATCTGTTATTTCTTAAAAAACACATGTAAGGAAATTTGAAGTTTGGATGAATGAAAATGGCCAAAAAATAAATTATTCAAAGTCTAAACCCTAATAGGGATTTCAATATCTAAAATACCTACAAAGAGAAATGGGGAGTGTAGTGGGATACATTGACCAAATAGCCCCCATGATGATTGTTATAATCAAAAGTTTCACCCTTGAGGAGGTAGTTCAAGCCTCCTTACTTAAGTGATAACATGGGAACAATCCTAGGTTATGGGTAACCTAAAGGGTGGATTGAACCTCTAGATATGGTTATCTCCCTTGATGAATCACTTAAGAACTACAAACAGAGCTACTACTAAATTTTAAGGGAAAAGGGTTAGAGATCACTAAAAGCAAACTAAACTAGAGAGATGATGCCCCAAATTGTTGACCATTACCACATATTTTTAAATAAATAATGAACATAGAATTTATCTATTCATAGACTACTCCTAATCTTATCCTTTTACATTAGTATTTCAATATGAAGGTGGTATATGATGATTAGGCAAGGAGGGATGGTTTTCAAGAGGTCTAAAGGACACTAAAGAAATATTGACTCACTTAACTTTTAAAAGACTCCTAATAAATTAATATGACCTAAAATAATGAGTTCAAACTATATATATGTGAGAGAATGAGATAACATGTCAAGGATATCTAAATAAACACTATACAATATCAATCATTCATGCATAAAGACTAAAATATAGTCTAAAGAGAAGGTCAAACCATCTTGTTTATTTATTAAAAGGCTTATAAAAGGACTAGGTTTTTTCCATACTCAAGTGGAGGATGCTTTACAATGCCTTTCCAGGATCAATATATAGAAAAAATAATGAAGGACAAAGAGAATGACATTGGTGTAACCTTTATGATAAATTACATCCTCCTTATGTTAGTTAAAAGACCAAATGGAAGAGTAAAACAAGTTTCTTATCATTCTCTTCAACATTTTTTACCCAACTTGATGATTAACTTCACCAAGTGGCATAGGAGTTATTATTTGAAGAGTTATAATTCACTTATTAAAGGGGAAATTATAACTTGGAATCTTAACACATGGCATCTTGGCCTCATTGGAAACCTCCACACCACTCTAGGATCCTCAATTATTATTATAACTTGGTGGAGATGAAATTTTTAGTTTAGACCTCCTTACACACAAGTCTTCAGTTAGCAAAATCTGTAATCAGTCTTAATTGAAACTAAGAAGGTAATGAAGAAAACTTGTTACTCATTTGAGGTCTATTTCCTTCATTTTAGACTAACATATCACCTATTAATCTTCATGAAATATTTAAATAATATAATGTCATCTCCATTCACCCTATATACCTATAATTTATTCTTCATATCCTATTAATAAGATGTTTAGAGAGGTTGTAACTTCACTTCTTATGCTAACAGAGAAAAACTTTCATCTAATCCTATCCTTATTATTTGAGGTCAGTATTGACACCAAGATAGATAATGTAAATAAATCATTTTAAGTAAATTAGGATTATTCCAAGGAATATAAGTTTTTTTCAAGGATTCAAGAGCCTTCATCTATTCATATCCCTATAAATAAACCTAAAATTGTAATTTATAGACCATTTTTTGTACCTCCTCATCTCACACATGCCAAATATTAAATTATATATATGATAATTATAATTTAAATGGATATCAATGTTTTTACAAAGTTAATTGGATGCATTTGAATCACTTAGAAACCAAAACCTAGGCATCCAATTTTTAGCAAGGTTTAAGAGGGTTTTAAGCTCTTCTCATTCCTAACAATGGTTCATAAAGCTCTTCACCTTAACCTAGGAAAAAATACCACTAATTTAAATTCCATACACATATTCAAAATTATTTAACTCCATTTTATCCCATGAAAATTGACTTTTGAGCAAGAGAAGATGACCCTTTTTAACTATTTAAGCCTATTTAAGAGCTTGAGAAGAGTGATTTTGTATGATAAGGTGTAAAAGTGTTTTTTGGGGGTTATAAAAAATTATTGGCTTATTTTAGACCTTACATGAGGTTTTAAATTGGTTATTTACTATATCTTTCCCTTCAAAATCACTGCAACCTTCATAAGCTCATGGTTAGGGTTTAAGAGCAATATTATGCTAGTGACCCTAATAATCTTGTTTTGGTATTTTATTCCTAATCAAAAGAGGTAAAAAATCATGTTATATTACATAAAGGTAGTATAAATATCCAAAGGATCTGAAATATTTAAAACATATCAAACTCTACAAGCTTCTTCACTTTTTTCACCCACAAACCTATAGGTGCAAAGAAGCCATTTGGTTTTGTAACCGTGAGAGTGGATCTTATTCAATAGTATTCCTAACATTTTAGTGGAATTAATAATTATATTAATTTATAAAAACATCTTTATCTTCCATAAACCCCATAATATTAATCTTTCTTTCATTTAGGCATATGATAGGCTTATATGACTTCTTAAGGCCTAAACACTCTTCGAAGGATGATTAATACTCATGATATATTTCCTTTATAGTAAAGGAGTTAAAAAAACTTCAAAAATTTATAAAAAAATTCCTAATATTTCACATGACTTTCATCATTATCTTGAAATGTAATATTTGTCCCTTTATCTCAATTCTTTATGGGTAGGCCTGTAGGTTCTTATGGGCTTCTTGACTACAATTTTGGAGAGTGGTTCCTCTTTCACTAGTTTATTTATCGCTTAAATTATTTAAAAAGTGTTGGATAATTTATTAATATTACCATTTATCCTAAAATATCCTCCCCAAACCTCATTCCACATTATACATATGTCCTTTGCTCCTAAATACATGTGACAAGTTTGTAGGTGGTCACTAGGTATAAAACCTTAATTTTCTCTTATTGTGCCTTCTTAATCCAAAGTAGACAATGATATAATTATATATAAAGTTAGTAATGTTTTTTTATATCCTATTAATTCCTCAAATTGGATAAAATAAACTTAAATATTATCTTAAAACCTTCACAATTTTCCTCTTAGGCTCACATAGTCCATGTTTAGTCTCACACAGTCCTCCATTTAAATACATTCAACCAAATACATATCCTTCCTAAGTATAATATAAAAATGAATATATTATCTTAATTTTATATAAGGTATATTATTAAGTTTATTTAAACATCACAACTCAAGTCTCATGTACCTATATGCCCTTTTTTAGTTCATTTCTTGTACACAAACCTTGTATATAAATAGACTCCATCATTTTAATGTTGTCATTTAAATTTTGGGTCTCAATTATTATATATATTTTCAAAAATGAAATTGGATAATTAAATAATGTATTAAATAGTCCATATTCACTCCCATACAACTGTGTGTGTGATAATTTGACCTACTTGTCTGAAGACTTGTAGGTTCACAAAACTTCTTGTTGACTTGTCTTGGAGAAAACACTAGAACCTTTGACTCCTAAGCCTTTAAATTTTATATACCTCAATAATAATTATTTTAAATTATATATACATATATTAATTTTAATTCAAGTCTTATTTACTATTAAATTGCACCCACATTCAACTAGGCCAAATCAACCATGGTTATTAGTTCCAATAGCTCAAATGTTATTGCATAATTTCCTACCTTTCCTTGAAGTAAATTAAATAAATGATGTCTAGATATGTCTAAGTGTTATTTACAATATTGGATAAAATATTTAACATCTCATTTCATCCATTATATGCACCAATACACCTCATATCCCCTACAAACTTGACTATCATGCTTATACTATCAAATCAAGACCCTTTGATAGTGCATAAATCATGAACATGAGGATAAATAAGAAAAAAATGATATTAAAAGGGTCAATTATTATTCAATATACCTTCAAAAATCATATCCATGCAGTAATTCAACTTTAAAACCTGTATTTGTATAAAATTGACCCTGATGTGATTTTGAGTCACCTTTGTACCCACTTAATTTTTTAATTATTATTCATAGAGTTAAAGGTATTAATAAGAAAAATAATTCCATAATGTGGAAGGTAATAATTTTACACTCATATTACCAATATTTTGTATTAGAATTTTCTCTCTCCTTATATTACTAAGTGAAAATCATTTAACTATCATGAGCTGCCAAGAAACTCAAAGGAGAAATGGAGTGGGGTTTTGCCTTGTTTGGCTCTAAAAATCCTTCATATGCATGTATTTGGGTCTAAAATACCAGATATGATCTTTAGAGATGATTTTAAATTTATTTTAAATGGAAAACCCTACAAAAATACCTCGAAAATCTTGTATACTTCAATATTCTACCCATTTTACCTTCTTGAACTAATGGAGGTGATGAATAAGATGTTGAAGTTCCTCATTGCCTATAGAGAGGTATAAAACATGAAAAGATAATTATTAATTTATTTTCACTTCCATTTTATAAATAAATCCTCATTTTTCCCTTATAAATGATAAATGGTTAGTTACAAAGGGGATTCCAAAGTAGGAAATTAGTTGCTAGGACATTTGAAGGATATATACAGATAAGTACAAGATGATGTCATAACATAAGTATTATATGACTTTAAAAAAACACATATCTAGGAAAAAAATCTTCATATTTATTTTACCTATCAATTATCATCTAAATAATTAAGTATACAATGAGACTAAAGTAAGTGAAATACCTTAATTTTAGTAAAATTTCCTTAATCTCTCTAAATTGCTTAAAATACAATGTGATCAACTTACTAGCTTTGTTCCTTGGATAATTTGGCCATATTTAGATTATGGTTATTATTTTAAGGGTAACTATCTTTTATCCTTGATAATTATTCATCCTTGACTTGATTTCACACTTAAATTTTTCAAGATTACCTTGAACAATGCTAAACACATAATGAAGACCATAACAAATGATCATTTAATGACAAGACAAAGTGACTTGACTATGCTACGAACTAGACCATCCTAAATGACCTTATAAGATTCCAATGAAAACACACTAATTATGATCCTAGATCATTAAATTACTAATATAATACCTTCATAATGGCTATCAACAAATTTAAGATCAAGTAAATCAAAGTTTCAAATGATACTCATTCATAGTAGCCAAATTTTACCTAACATCTTTGGTGACCTCCTACGATTTCATGATTTATATTAATATAGACTAGTTGAATTATACCTCCTTTGGGATATTTATTCACTTCTTGCTCAACCATATACATGATTGGATATTGAGCCCAATTGTAAACCACTTGAAACCAATGGAACAACTACTTACCTTTACCAACACACACAACAAGATAAGAAACAAACACACCAACATGAAAAATCACTATGCTACAAATAAAATAAAGGAAATAAAAGAAAAAAATAAACTAATATACCTTAGACTAACCTACTATAAAAACTTGAGACAACACTAAAAAAACCATTTACTACTATAGCAAAGTAGCTATCTTTCTTCACCAAACTCATGTGACTAGCAAAATTGATGGTAACCATGAGAGAATGTAAAATAGGTAACTATATGTTGATATTGAAATAATTTTCTTCATAAAAATAAAACTTTTACACCTCCTCCACTTTGTTTTAAGCATGAGTGATTAGGGGTATATGATTGGACTAATCTTGAACATGTTTAAGATCATCTTCATATTCTAAAATTAACATTATAGATAATAGATCTCCCTTGTTGGATTACAACTAAGATAATTATATAATATGACATGTTATTTTAGTTTCATATACCTAATCAAACATAACCACATGAAATTTTTTTGCATCATCAAGAGTTGGTGTATAAAGTTGAATATATTAACATGTTTCTTGAAGCACGCTTATATAATTAGATTCAATAGGTGAAGCTTCTTTATTTTTTAGAATATGGGACCAATAGAGATTTGTCTTATCTTTCAAGAGTTATCATGTGCCTAAAAATGTATCAAGTAGTTATCATCCTTCCTTGAAATCATCAAATAAGTCAGATTGAAAATAATTAGCCTCTTGAAGTGACAAGCTCGAAGAGCTATCATCTTATTATTTATTGGTTTTCTTGACAAAGATACCTTCCTCAATTTGGATAAATACATAACCTTCCTTTATAAGAGTGTAACCTTATCCTAGAACATCAAACAATTCCTCCAACTAAACTTCACCTTGTACTATCTCATTTATACCTTCTTCTAGATTTACATGAGCTAATATAGAGGTAGTAACAACACAATTTGAGAAGAAATTAGAGTTTGTACCTATTTTATTATGTTCTTTGCGGTCAAAATAATATTTGGCCACCTATAATGAGTCTTTATTATCTTATTACTTTACTTCAACAACATGATTGGCACCTTGTTTACATTGGGAAAGACCATCTCTCTTAAAGTCTACTATCACTTGAACAACTTGTACTCCATCAAGGTCACCGTTATCTTCATCTTCAAAGGATGATTTTATTCTATCTTCACCAATAGGTTTTCCAATTATGAAATATTAATCATATCCACTTGGATTAATTTCCTCCTATCCTTATTGATGTTCACATATAACTACAACTTGACCTTATTCATTGGCTTCCCATAGAACATGTTTTTATTTAAGGATATGCTACTCAAACTAATAATCAAGATTTGAACTTTTGAGATCCATGGAATTATCATTATTTTCCTTCCATTCACCAAACAATACATAAAACCTTGATATTATTTGGTATTAAAACTTATCAACAAGGAATTCCTTCTTCATTTTAATTCTCTCTTGAATTGACCAACATGATGGGAATGTTTTAGGTTCTTGAGGAGTGATGTGTAGGGTTTTAATAGGTTCATGTTATTCTTTATCCTCAATGTCCCAATTTAAACAATTTCCATTTTTTTATCCCATGAATTCACCTCTTGATTCCAAATTTGAATATTAAAGGACCTTTTGGGGCACTCTTGAGGAAGGAGATGAGAGTTTTGTGCCAAGATAGCCTCATATTTTTATCTCAAAGTGGTAATAAAACATTCCAATTCAATTTATATTATTTTATAACCCTCTCAATAACAAATAATTTCCTCTTTTGGATGCTTTATTAGATTGACCTCCATGATGGGAAGGATTGAGGAATGTGTGAAGGACCTGGGAGGATTCGAAACTCACTTGATTTAGTATTTTGAGGAAGAATGGGCTAATAAAAATAGGGATAATGTGTAGTGGGAAAAGGTACATGAGGTTGATAATATTGAACTTATTTCCCCTTATGAACCAAAAACTTATCCTCTATGCACTGAATTAGGCCGCCTATGTCTAACATGTCACTAGTAAGTCTTTGTTGGTTCTCTATCTTAATATGTGTCTACTTACTCTTAACCAAATGCATTGAGTACCTCATATTTTTAATGATATTAATAGGGGAACCTAGACCATACTCTTTTTTCTATTAAGCTCTATAATATGCCTCTCATAGCCCAAAAGAGTTTGATTAAAGTTTGAGATTAATGGATTGGAAATGTAACTATGTTGACTAGGAGCAGTGTGGTTTTGACAAGGCTAATTGTAAGAATGAATAGGCTACCAAGGAGGTTAACTTAGGGTGTGAGGTGGCATATGGGATTGATGGAAATATTTGTTAGATTTTTGAGGAAAAGAGAAAGAATATTAATCTCGATATAAAGGCTGGTATGGCTCAGCATGAGGTTGATAAAGCTCAACATACTACCAATAAGGGTCAATAAACTACTAACAAGGATCAAAAAAATCTTGACATGACTCACCAGCTTGATTAAAACAAAAATCCACTCCAAATTTAGCCATGAAATCTCATGATAAAGGCAAAATAGAAAAATTACTTACTTGAAAGAATACTTGGGATATTAAAACCAAATGAATTTACTTAGATACACTATTGTTAATTGTGTTCATGCCTTTAAAGTCTATTACATTTAAGAGAAACACCAATAACTCTTCAATGGATGAAGTCTCTTATCCCACTAGACATGCTAAAACTAATATCATCAAAATTTGCACCATTGAGGAGGTTGTTTAAGCATCTTCATTTAAGTGATAGCATGGGAAAAATACAAAGTTATGGGTGACCTAAAAGTTGGATTCAACCTCTATATGGTTAAATCCATTAATGAATCACTTAAGAACTATAAACTAAGCTACTTCAAATTTTTAAGGGGAAAAGGATAGAGAGAATTGAAAACAAACTAAACTAGGGAGGTGGTGCCCCAAATTGTTGACCACTATCACACATTTTCAAATACACAATGAATATATAATTGATCTATTCATACACTACTCTTAATACTATCCTCTTACATCAATATTTCAATATGAATTTGGTAAATGATGATTAGGGAAGGAGGGTTGGTTTTGAAGAGGTTTAAAGGACACTAAATAAATATTACCTCACTTAACCTTCACAAGACCAATTAAACACTTCATATAACCTACAATAGTGAGATTAAACTAGATATAGGTGAGAGAATGAAACAACATGTCAAGGAGAACTAAATCAACACTATAAAATATCAATCATTCATTCATAAACACTAAAATATAGTCTTAAGAGAAGGTAAAAATGGCTTGTTTATTTCTTAAAAGGATTATAAAAAGAGCAAGGATTCACCATACTCAAGTTGAGCATGATTCACAATGCCTTTCAAGGATAAATATATATAAGGAAGAATGAAAGATAAAGAGGACGATTTTGGATTATAATTTATGATAAGTGTCATCCTCCTCAAGTCAGTTATAAGACCGAATGAAAGAGTCCAAAAATAGTCTTGTCATCCTCTTTAACATGAGTTACCCAACTTGATGATGAATTATACCAAGTGGCATAGAATTTCTTATTTCAAGAGTTATAATGCAATTCCTGAATGGGAAGTTACAACTTGGAATCCTAACACATAACATCTTGGAATTTTTGGAAACCTTCATGATACTATAAGTTCCTTAATGATTATTATATCTTGAAGGAGATGATTTTTTTTTGAGTTTAGAATTATTTACACATTAGTCTTCAATTAGGAAAGCATGTACATTCATTATTATAACATACTTGAAACCAAGAAGAAAATGAAGAAATTTCACTACACATATGAGGTATATTTTCTTTCTTACATATTTCGATATCACCTATCACTCTTCATAAAAACTTTAAAGAATATCATTCCATCTCCATTCACCATATATACCTATAATTTATTCTTCATATACTACTTATAAGATGTTTGTATAGGTTGTAAATTAACTTCTTATGCTAACAATGAGAAATATTCATATAATCCTATCCTTATTGATTGAGGTCAATGTTGACACAAAGATAGATCATGGAAATGAATGATTTGAATGACATTATGCCTCAACCCATGTCTATAAAGACTTTTTAAGGATTCAAGAGCCTTCATATATGCATATCATTAAAAATGGACCTAAAATTTCAACTTATAGACATGATAAAAAATGAATTAGATAGATTATTATGAGACTTTCAAGGGCTATCCAAGTGTTTCCAAAGTCAATTATATTTATTTTAATCACTTAGAAACCAAAACCCAGTCATTGGGTCTTTAGCAGGGTTTTAGGCTCTTCTCATTCTTAACAATGGTTCATAATTCTCTACCATTTAACTTGGGAATAAATTAAAATAAGATTAATTCCAAAGACCTATTAAAAATACTTGTACTCAATTGGATCCCATTCATGTTGACCATTGACTTTTGATCAAGAAAAGAAGACCTATTTTTACAGTTCCCTATTTGAGAGCTCGAGAAGAATGATTTTGCATGATAAGGTGTAAAGTTGTTTTGTTTTGGTTATAAATACATAATTTTCGAATGTGAAACCTCACATGATGTTTTAATTGGTTATTTAATCCATATTACCCTTCAAACTCAATGAAACCTTAAAAATCTCATGGTTAGGGTTTAAGAGAAATATTCTGCTAGTGACCCTAAAAATATTATTTTGGTATTTTATTCATATTGAAAGGATTTAAAGATTAATTTGATATTATAAAAATTTATTATCCATATATCAAGGCTATAAAATATTTAAAACACCTAAAAACCTATAATCTTCTTCCCTTTTTTCACCCACAGGTCTGTAAGTACACATTGGACCTTTTGACTACAACCTTTAGAGTGGATCTTATTCAATAGGATTATTGAAATTTTAGTGATCTTAATAAGTATTTTAAGGTTAATTAATGTTATTATTGACCCTAAAAAAACATCCTAATCTTCCAAAAACCCCATGATATTAGTCTTTCTTTCATTTAAGCCTATGACAAGCATGTAGGTCTTGTTAGGTCCTAAAATATCTTCAAAGGATAATTGATCCTAATGATAGATTTAATTTATATAATATAGGTTTAAAATTTAACACCATTTCTCAAAAAAATCCTCATATTTCACATACATTTCATAACTCTTATGCAATTTAATATCTATCCTTTTATCTCACTCTTGTATACACAATCTTGTAGGTTTTTATGGGCTTTTTGATTGCAATTTTTAAGAGTGAATCCTCTTACACTAATTTATTTATAACTGAGGTTATCTAAAAATTGTTGGATAATTCAATAATATTTCCATTCATCCTCAAAAATCCTCCCAACGCCTCATTCCACATTATACATATGTGCTTTGCTCCCAACTACTTGTGATAGGCCTGTAGGTGGTCACTAGACTAAAACCTTATTTTTCTCTTATTATAATTTATTGATCCCAACTGTCTAATTATAACATGGTGTAAAAAATGGATAATTATTTTTATATCCTCTTAATTCCTCTAATGGTCTCAAACCACCTTGAATATTCTCTTAAGGCCGTCATAATTTTAATCTTAGAATCACATAGTCTTTTATTCAAATACATTCAACCAAATACATCTCCTTCCTAAATATAATATACCAATGAATATTTGAGATAAATTTTATATAATTTATATTATTAAGTTTATTTAACCCTCAAAATTCAAGTCTCATGCACCTATATACCCTTTTTTAGTTCATTTCATATACATAACCCTTATAAAATATACACAAACTCCATCATTTCACTACTGGTCTTTGAATTTTGGGTCTCAATGATTTTATATATTTTGAAAAAGGAAATGTGATAATTAAATTTTGTCTTAAAGACTCCATATTCACTCCCATATAACCATTTGGGTGTTAATATTAACCTACATGTCTACAAACTTGTAGGTTCAAAAAACTTCTTGACTTGGCTCAGAAAAAACACTTAAATGCTTTGAATCCTAAGATTTTCCATTTTATATGCCTCAATTATAATTATTTTCAAGGATAGATACAAATATTAATTTTCTTGTAAGGGTTCTTGATCATGAAAGCACACTCATATTTAACTAGGCCTAATTCAACCATGGTTGCTAGTTCCAATAACTCAACTATTCATTTATAGTTTCCTACCTCTCCTTGAAATCCATTATCTCAATTATACATTAAGAGGTATTATTTTAATTTATGAGATTTTATAAACTATTAAACATCTAATTTCATCCATTATATACACCAAAACACCTCACAACCCCTAAAAACTTGACTATCATGTTTATACTATCAAATCAAGATCATTTGACACTACACCAATAATGAACATGAGGATACCTAAGAAAAAGTGATGTTAAATAGGTCAATGAGTTTTAAATATACCTTATTAAATAATATTCATGCATTACTTCAAATTTAAAATCCTTCATTTGGAGAAAATTGACCCTAATGGGGTTTTGAGTCACCTTTGTACACCCTTAACTTCTTAACAATTTTCCATATAGTTAATGGGATTAACCAGAAAACCAATGCCACAAAGTGTAAGTCCATTATGGTCCCATACTCTTACCAATATTGGACTTAAAATTTCTCTCTCCTTAGAGTAGTAAGTGATAATTAGCTGACTATCTTGAGCTACCAAGAAACTTGATGGAGAAATGGAGTGGGTTTTTGCCTTATTTGGCTCTGTAAATCCTTAATATGCATGGACTTGAGTTTAAGGGACTTTATATGATCCTTATCAGGGATTTTAAATTGATTTTAAATTGAAACCCCTATAATAATACCTCTAAAAACTTTATTTTTTCAATATTATGCCCATTTTACCTTCTTCAAATGATGGAGGTGATGAACTAGATGTTGATGAAGTTCCTCATTGCTTGTACAGAGGTATAAAATATTCTAAGATCATTATCACCTTATTTTCCATGTTATTTTCTAAATAACTCCTCATTTTTCTATTATAAATGATATATGGGTATTTACAAAGGGGATTCCAACATTGTAAATTAGTTTCCAAGACATTCAAAGGATATGTATGGATAAGTATAACATGATTTCATAACTAGGTGTTAGATGAATTAAAACATACCCTTATCCAAGGACAAAATCTTTATATTTTTTTTACATATAATGTGTCATCTTAAAATTGAACTATATAATGAGATTAAAGTAAATAAAATACCTTAATTTTATAAAAACTACCTTGATCTCTCCAAATTGATTGAAATAAAATTTGAATAAATTAATAACATTGTTACTTGGCCAATTTGGCGAACTTAATATCATGGTTATCCTTGGAAGGGTCACCACCTTGTCTCCTTGAGCATTAATCCTCCTTGAATTTATTTTACAGTTAACCTTAACTTTTTATAGCTTACCTTAAATATTATTAAACACATATTGAAGACCATAACGAATGACCATTTTATTTTAAGATAAATTTATTTAACATAGCTACCAACTAGACCATCTTAAATGACTTTGTAAGATGCCAAAGAAGACACACTACCAATCATCCTAGATCATTAAATGGCTAATACGAGGCCTTCATAATAGAGATAAACAATGTTAAGATCAAGTAAATAAAATTTTATAATGATACTCATTCATGGTAGCCAAATTTTGGCTAATAATTATTGATCATTACCTACATATCTAATGCTTTGGAGAGGGAAATCAATCCCATGTAGTTCTCACAAATAGATTTGTTTCTAAATTTTTTATCCTTTTACTACATGAATACATCTACACATGGATGGGATACTAAACAATTATTGTATTTAATTAGATAAAATATGTTTTTTAATTGGTTAAGGACCACTTCAAATTATTAAAACTAGATTTTGAAAGAATATAGAATATTTGCTAGTGTGTAATAGAATATATGACTTAGATGACCCTTTATATAAATACAAAATGAGAAAAATGCATGTCATATATCCTAAAAAAACATACCAAACTATAAGGCATGATCTAAATTTGAAAATTAACCATTACTAAGGTGAAGGTTAGGATCAACCCATAGGGGCCAAAACTGACTAGCATTATTGATCCATACTAGTTGATATTTTTGTATAAGAGAACATGTGAACATTAGAATATGGGATGTATATAGAAAGGTTTTTAATTATTTTTTATTGTATATGTAAGATAGGAACTTAGAAATGGATTGGTTTGTATAGGTACTAAGGATAGAGTGACGTGGAGAAATAGGTACAAATTAAGTTACAAAGTAAATTAATGTGAAAGTTGGCCAAAATTAACATTATCAAGTATCATGAGAGAATTTGAGTGACTACACTATTATGAATTATATGAATTCTGATGTATCCTATGACATTCCTATAAAGTAATAAATGACCATTAAATATTCTATAGAAGGAAAAACTAGAAGATCCCATTCTAGTTCAATATCTACATAGATGAATATTTCCTAGGGTGTTCCTAAAAAAGAACCAATGGACATTCATGATCTTATAGAGGGTGAATATAGAAGAGCCATAGTTTTGGATGATAAGTAAAAATGTACTATATGCACAATCAGATTTTGTTTTAGGAATTATGATATGATGACTAAGTGTTACAACATAAGACCACACATCAATTGTAATAGGGCATGATACTCTATCAATTAACCTTACACCTAAATAAATGGATTTAATATTATATTTGAATCACACTATTATGTAAAGTAATGTAATATTGGGACATATGTGATTTTAAAAAATGTAAGATAAAATTTAGATTAGGATAAAATGGTTATATCATTGTATTTCCTAGGTGGCTTACTCACATGTCAAAAAGATAGAATAAATACAAATATGACTCCTTACAAAAGTAAATTTACATATAATAATACAAAAATCATGGTTACAAGATGAAAATTAATAGTTTTCACATTGAATAATTGAGAAAGTTAAAAATAGTACACTAAAAAAGCAATAAAATAATCAATCTCTATGTATCATCATTATCCAAGTATATAATGTAAATGAAAGTGTTAATGTTCATATTAATTTTAAACAATAGATACATCATCAAGATGCAATTACATATGATAATAAGTACAATGCATAGTCTTTATACCCATCTATTTTGTCATATAATTCTATCCTAATCAGTATGTTCAATTACGAAGTTATTGTTAGTTAGTTAACTCATAGATGGGTTAAATTTTACTACTACATCACTAACATGTCAAAATAGTGAATATCATAATTTAAAATAATAAATTATAATAAACACATAAAAATCAAATAAAATGAATCAAAATTGAATATTAAGACTTCATAACATAATCCTATATGAAACAAAATTACACATATCAAATCCATGATATAGGCACATATTAATCATAATTAATGATTTTGTGTGTGTATGAAATAGTATGTTTAATCATGAAAATAAATTATTTCAATACATAAAAAATGAGTCACTCAATAATCTGGCCATGATCCCCTTCACCTTATAGATTACTATCCTCATCTACATCTCTAAGCCTAAGGGCCATTGAAGAGGATGTCATTCTATTATCATGTTTGATTATGAACTTGACCATGTCTTTTAAGATCCTCATATATATTCAATCTATATTATATGGTAACATTATCTCACTATAGGCATACACACTCTATGAAAACACTTTTCCCTATATCTAACTAACAATTGGTGGAGGCATATGTTACCTCACTAGTTAGGTCATTAACTTATCACACTCACTCAAAAAAATCACATATATATCAATATCCATTATAACATGACCAAAAATTAGGGCATTAATGTCTTATATGTAATTATGTTATTCCAAGAACCCACCTAACCCCACATTGTTAGGAATATGCCTCATACACACTTGAAGTGAAGCTTCAATAGTGGGTTTATAGTAATCATGTGATATAAAACATATGTGAAATACAAAACACTAGTGATGAATAAAAAAATGATAAAATATAGAGGCATTAACCTATGTAGTTTTTTATCTATCTCTACCACATTTACCCATATCGACATCAACTTGTGCCTATGTGTCAACCTCAACTACATATAAAAAATGGGAATAGTAAGGCCCATCAAATAAGATCCCACTACTATCTATTATTGTCATTACACATATACCATTGACATCAAATATTAAAAAAATAGGTAGATCTACCTCTATGACTAGAATTATTGCTAACTCTACCAGAGTTAGTCATCCCTTCTCAATAAGAAATTTTCCATCTCTATGAGTTCATTTTTAGAGGTAAAATCACTAAAAGGGGGGGTGAATTAGTGATTCACAATATTCAATCTAATTCTAAAATCTTCAAACCTTAATCATTCAACACATAAAATCATGAAGCCTACACATCATTCATAACAATGAACATGGAAGATAAGTCAAGATCAAACACATAACACATGACATATGTGGGAAACCCTCTTATGGAATAAAACCCATTAAAACCTGCAAGATGGAATACATTTATATAATGACAAGATCCAACATTTAGACTTGCACCAATTGATCAAGGACCACCCACCCCTTAATTTAGTCAATCACCCACTTGACATTTAGCTAGCTTCAACTATAAATGAGGCTACAACCCCCTAGGAAATTAAGCACCCACTTAGCTACCTCGAAACTCATATCACCTTTAACACCTATTTCTACTAGTTAATCTGATGATGACCTCCTTTGTTTTCACTATTTTGCCTTTACACTCACTCTAGCCTTTACACCCTCTTAATGCATCCAAAACCACATTCTATATCACTCTACACTTATTCACACATACTCAAATAGAAAAAAAAAAAAAAAAAACCTCTATAAAAACATCAAAAACATGAACAAATTGTCATACATGCATACCTCACACTCCTATGATCCTCAATTCATTCACCAAGCTCTCATAATCTACACCTTTTCTTTGCTCACACTATAAACTCTCTATGCTTCACTCATCCTCAATCTTCAAACCTGCATGATCATTTCTATGACATAAAAATTATGAACTATAGGTCATACACACTATCATTAACCTACTCTGCTCTTCAGTCCATCCAATAGGCACAATCACACTTCTCTATCCTTGACCTCTCAACTCTAAACTCTCTTCACTAGAAACCATCACCTTTGATTTCACTCTTTATAGAGCCTTCATGAATATTAACTTCTTATTCAATCATAAGATTTGACTTAAACCTTAAGTATTATATCACACTATGACATATCTCAATATCACCCTCATAGGTTGGTCATATCTTTCATGGGTCCCCCTTAAGCAACTACGCCTTTCACATAGGACTTAATAGCCTTTATAAGTCTCATGGAAACCTATTCAATCATTTATCACTTCACTAAGAAAATTAGGAACATAATACCACTTCCAAATGTATAGGTGAATTCTAAATTTCCCTTAAGACACCTTTAAGTTATTAAAATCATCACTATATTCTTATTAAACTAAACAATCTACTCAAACATTAGTCTTGTACACAAGAACACCATTAACAAATAAATAGTTAACTTCTAGTCATTTGTTCATACTAATGATGGATTAATCAAAGCTATAAAATATACACATATTATCTTCATAGATTTGACAAAATTCTCAAATATTTATTTCACCTTGAAACATCCAAACATCATAAAGACAAATACAAACATCCTTCTCGATTCACTTGCAAAAGATGGTCAAACACATATTCAAATTTGAAGCTCAATATATGTAACTTTAAAAAAATTCAAACCTTATAGATGCACCTTGGAGTGCTTCACAAATTTTATTTTTACTCCACCAATAAATTCTTCATACATCAAAAGTCATAGCTCAAACAATACATACTAGTTTTCCTTTGTTAATTTAAATTCCAACGGAAACACTACAATCTACATAGAATAAAAACTTTGCACCTCGATATGTTTTTTTACACACAAAATAATAACCTAAAACTTGGATCATATAAACTATAATAAAACTTAAACACCACCATGTGATCATTTATTTTTTACACTACCATATGTGTAAATGATGACATCATCAATTTACTCACTCAACCTAATTTGCCAAGATAACTAAGAGAACCTAAACATTCATATAACTACTTTGATGAATTCATTTCACTTACATAGGGACAAAAATCACTCATAACACTCCATATGGTAGTTTAAACATGATCACGCCATCAATAACACCCATCAACTTCCTTACTAAGTCAAACACTTAAGAACCATGCAAGAACACTAAAGCACATTGAAACACACTTTATCATTGTCATTCTAACACACATGACATCTCATAAAAATATTTGGCTACCTTGGATACATCATTGAAAAATCTCCAAAAATTTCCCCCTTTGTCATTTATTTCAACACCAATTAAAAAGCTTATGCTCAAACTCTTTTTCTCTCTTCAATCACTTTCTCCCCCTTTGACACAATGACAAAGTGGGCACCAATTGATCCTAAGGACCTAAAAAGAATTATAGAATAAAAAATTGGAAAGGAAAACATCTAAGAGATGATAAAAAATTCACCTAACATTTTTCATACCACTTATTACCTTTGGCTTACCAAACCTACTCCAAACTCAACACTCTTCTTGACCATACATAGTTCTTATAAAGACAAAACACACATGAGCACTAGAAATTTCTTGAACTCACCTTGAAAACATTAAGAGGGACTCCCCATAAGTCACATAATATTATTCAACCTTTTATAACCTTTATAATATCTCTAACCATGACTAAAACATCTCACATATGCTCCCCCTCACATCATGCACAACTCTTCAAGCCTTTCAAACTATCTAAGTTAGCTCCCCCTAACTCTATGTTCCACTTAAATCATGATATATTCAATAGGTTTTCTTAACCAATTCTATTTTTACACCTATAAACCTCCATACTCTACCTATATACCTTCATGACTAAAATCCTTGAGTACACATACTTTATTCTCCATGATAAAGATATCTCCTAAGAACCATAAGCAGAGACACCTTAACCCACAATATCCTAGAATAATGTGAAACCGGTAGTTTCCCATATCTCCTCATATTCCTTCTCCTTCTTAGACATCTAAAATTAATAGTTATTCTTCTTATTATTATTCTTAAGATAAATAAATTGCTCATCCACTACAACATTCTTCTTCTCTTCTAATATTATATTGATAACACATAGAGATAACATAGATTCATGGCATAAATTTTCACTTAAAATATTCATCTTGTAGTTAAGAACCTCATCACTAGACATTAACAACTGATTTTATTTGTATGAAACATGCTAAAAAATAGTATGTTTTTCACTTGGATCCATACACACATCAAAACTAACCTCAACTAGCACCTTGGTCTTCTCCTTGAGATTGGTTTCTTTATTCACAACATGCACAAACAATGAAATCTCTTAGAACTCTTCAACCTCTATAGCATTATCCACCATAGCAAATAGACCAATTAGACCTATAGACTCATTATGAATCACACTTTTCATCTTTGGTTTCCATGACTTAACTTGTCTTCTTCCTTGTACTCTAGGAGTTTGATTGAGCTTATTTTGACTTGATGGCCTTTGCTTTCAAAACCTATAAATGTGACCAATATTATCAAAATTGTACCAAAGCATTATTCTTGAAGTAAATTCAAATTTCCTTACCTAATTTATACAAAATATTGTAATGTGTCCTATGTCATAATAACTAAAACACTCAACTTTTCTCATTCTATTTGACTGATGATTTTACTCATTCTTGGCAAGTCTTCTACACTCTCTAGCCCTATGACCAAATTGATTGCAAGTATAGAAATAACCTTTAAAATTGGTATACCTCATTGAATTTGGTTGTATAATCTAATTTTTATTCATTCTACAATTATCTTCATTCCTTGACTAATGATTGACCTTCAAAGTCTGATCCTTCTTGTTCACATTAGCCTTCACATTGTCTTGAGTTTTATATTTTTTTCTTCTTTATAACCAAGTCTAGTTATATCACTAGCATGCTTTTGAATATTCATAATGTTTTCTAGATCACTTGATCTCTTTTTGAAGATCAAAAATAAATTAACCTTAATATATGTCTTCTCTAATTCATATTTTAATGACTCAATTTCATTCACATACCTTGAGCACTCATCTTCTTTGGCTTTTAGGATTGTAGACATAGTTTCCAATTGACTATTAAGATTCTTGAATATACCTTCATGATCCTTGGAGTATTTATCCATTCTATCCTCATGCATATTTAATTTCTCCTCATAGTCCATTTATGACTTCAAGTTCTCGGTCTTCTTCTTCTTCTTAATCTTCATATCTTCAAGGGCATTCGTCGACTCAGTCTCATAGTCCTCCTTGTTTTCTTCATCTTCTATATCACTCCAAGTATAATCTTATTAATATGTTAAAATTCATTATATTAATATGAAAATAACTTCATATTCAATAGGAACATCACATTCATTATCAAACTTAGAGGCATTATCTTCACTCTCATCTGATGAGCTGTAATATTCATTGGTGTAGATACTCTTCTTGTCCTTGAAAGAATTCTTGTTGTCATACTTTATAAATACTTTCTTCCTCTTATCATACTTGAATTTATTCTTACCTTTATCTTGGATTTTAGCATTTTCTTCATAATCATTATTATTATGCTTATGAGGGCACTTATTGGAAAAGTGTCTTACCTCTCCATAATTGAAGCATTTGAAGGGTAGTTTACCCTTATACTTACCTTGTAAATAAAGTAATTATTTCATCATCATCAATATCAGATATGTCATCCTCTTTGATTTCCTTAATTTGAGTTCTCTTCTTCTTTGGTTTCATTTCTATCATGAATTCTACATCTTTATTTGGTAGTTTATCCTCATTAACTCTCATCTCATAGGCAGTTAGAATACCATGCAATTCATCCATCTTCATTTGAGTAATATCAAGACTTTCTTATACAGTGGATAATTTTGAATCAAACTTGAGGGAGAGAGGAATTAATACATTTTTTACTATATTAGATTCTTCAATCTTCTCTCTAAGACCTTTGATAATGTTCACAATCTCATCAACTCTTTGTAGAAGGGATGCCATAGAATATTTTTCCTTTATCTTAAGACTTTTAAATTGTCTTTGGTAAGTTTGCAACTTGGCCAATTTGACCTTTGAATCCCTTTCATAAATGATATATAGTGTATCCCATATCTCTTTAGTATATTTACAAGGGATACATTGGTGTACTCAATTTTTGAAAGACCACAAGTGATGTCATTCATTGCCTTATAATTTCTCCCACATAGCTTCTTATCAGTTGCACTAGTTAAAGGTGTGGGGTGTCTAAATATCCATCCATAATAGATTGTCAAATGTCAAACCCTAGTGACATGATGTAAGTCTTCATCCTTTCACTCCAAAAAACATAATTAGACACATTGAACATCAGTGCTTACTTAGTGGAAAATGTTCCTTTAATTTGATGACTACACATATTATACATTGAATCACCTTCAAGTTTTTAAACTTGAAAATAAGGTCTTACTATGATACAAATAATTAGAGGTACAATCAGTGAGTGAGGGTGAATCAGTGATGCAAGATATTCAATCCAATTCTAAAATATTTAAACCCTTAATCATTCAACACATATAATCATGAAACATATACATCATTCATAATAATGAACATAGAAGATAAATCAAGATCAAGCACATAATACATGACATATGTGGGAAACCCTCTTTGGGAATAAAACCCACTTAACCCTAGAAGATGGAATACAGTCTTATAATTACAAATCCAACATTTAGAACAACACCAACTGATTAAGGATCACCCACCATGTAATTTATTCAAGCACCCACTTGACCTTTAGATAGCTCCAACTAGTGAGGAGGATATAACCCCCTAAGAAACCAATAACCAAATTAGTTAACTTGAAACCCAAATCACCTTGAATGCCTATTTCTAATCTTCAATTGATGATGACCTCTTTTGTTTTCACTCTTTTCTCTTTACACTCACTCTAGTTTTTACACCCTCTCAATTCATCCAAAACCACTTTTTGGATTACTCTACACTTCTTCACACATATGAAAATAGATAACCTACAACAACTCTATCAAAAGATTAACAACATGAAAAAATGGTCATACATTCATACCTCACACTCCTATGATGCTTAGTTCATTCACCAAGCTCTTACAATCTTCACCTTTTCTTCACTCACACTATACACTCTCTATAATTCAATCATTATCAATCTACAAACCTATTTGATCATTGTTATGATAATATAATTATGACATACAAGTCATACACACTATCCTCAACCTACTCTACTCTTCAGTCCATCTAATAGGCACATTCACACTTCTTTGTCCTTCACCTCTTAACTCTAAACTCTCGTCACCAGAAATCATCACCTTTGATTTCACTCTTTATATAGCCTTCATGAATATTATCTTCATGGGAAGCCTTAAGACTTGAATTAACCCTTGAGGATTCTATCACACTAAAACATATCTCAATATCACCCTCATAGGTCAGCCATAACATTCATGGGTCACCCTTAAGAAACTATGCCTTTCAAATAGGCCTTAGTATCCTTTATAGGTCTAATAGAGACCTAATCACTCCTTTAACACTTCAATAAGTAAATTAGGAACAAAAAAACACTTATAAGTGCATAATTCAATTCCATATGACCCCTAAGACACCTTCAAATGATTACAATAGTCACTATATCCTTCTAAAAATGCACAATCTACTCAAACATTAGTATTGTACATAAGAACATGATGAATGAACAAATAATCAAATTTTAGGCATTTAATATTAAATATGGATTGATCAAACCTCCAAAATCTACACAAATTATACTCATAGAGTATAAAACATTCTCCAATAGTTAATTTACCTTGAAACATCTAAACACCATAAAGACAAATACAAACATCCTTCTCAGTTCACTTATAAAAGATGCTCAAACACACAGTCAAATTTTAAGCTCAATATATGTAACTATATAGAAATTCAAACCTTATAATTTTTTTTTGGATGCACCTTAGATTTCTTCACAACTTTTATTTTTACTCCATTAACAAATTCATCATACATCAAAAGTTATAGCTCAAATAATACATATTGGTTTTCCTTTGCTAATTTAAATTCCAATGGTCATTATATAAAGAAAATGATTCAAACACATGCATTCATCTCATAACCCATATAAAATTCATCAAATACACTCCATTAATCTCCTCAAGAGTCTTTTAGTCTTTACTCTTAACCGTTGACCATTGATATTTAATCCATGCCTTTGAGATTGAGACACTTGGAAGTCTTACATGTATTTTGTATACCCTACTATCAGTCTTTATGTGATTATGTGACTTGTTAGTCCCACATGAAATATCATGATCCTTTTACTTATTGAACTTGTGCTCATCATCAGATCTCTATCTATGATTAAATTCACACCATTAGATCTTCATCTACATGATTGCTCACATGTCGTTGATCCTTGATCTAATCAAGATAGGATTTTGACACTTGATAGCCCCATATTTACCATTGATATTTGATTTGATCAAATTAGGTTTCAACACTTGGCATACCTATATAAATTTCACTTGATATTGTAAATTTGGCTAAGTATGGGAAGTACTATAATCTGCCTTGAAGGCCAACTTTAATCCTCAATATCTTTTGCTATACACAACCTCATGACCTAAAACATGGACCATAGAAACTAAACTCAAACCTAAACAACACCATGTGATCATTTATTTTTTACACTACCATATGTGTAAATTATGATATCATCAATATGATCACTTAGCCTAATTTTCCAAAATGACTAGGATAACCTAAACATTCACATGAAAATTCTAATGAATTCTTTTCACTTTCACAAGTACTCCAAGCACTCATAAAATCCTATATGGTATTTTAAATATGACCACACCATCAATAACACCCATCAACTACCTTACTAAGTCAAACACTAAATAATCATGAAAGAACATTGAAACACATTGAAGAACACTTTATCATTATTATTATAACACACATGACACCTCATTAACATCCTTGGCCACCTTGGTGACATCTTTAACAACTATCCAACATTCATTTCTAAGTCCATTGTGTTAGGGGAATTATTTTTCTCACACCAAACTTCCCATTGATGTTATCATAGTGAAATTTATCATTACTCTATGGAATTTATCATGGATAAATAATTAAATTTTATCTAATGTAATTATATACCATCCTTGGGATATCTTTTGAAAGCTTTTCAAGGTCTTAAAATAATATAATATACTGTCAAACAATCATGTATCATGTGACAATCCATAATACTCATTCTAATGATAAGAAAGCTATTGACTTACTTTTATGCAAACATATATGGGTAAGACCACTCCTCAAGTGAGATGCCTAATGGAAAATCCACTAAGATATATCTATATTCCCATATGTGCCACAAATTTGACTACTCCTTGTATAATACTCATGAGTGATATGGTGTGTGTGTGTGTGTGTGTGTGTGTATATATGTGTGTGTGTGTGTGTGTGTGTGTGTGTGTGTGTGTGTGTGTGTGTGTGTGTGTGTGTAGAGAGAGAGAGAGAGAATGAGAAAATAAAGAGAGAGATAGTTTGGAAATCAATTTTCAACCATGAATAAATGGTACGACGCTCCTCAAATGTCCTACACAATGGTACACACCTACTTGAAATTACCACATTACCTTCATTGACTACTATGAAAGATGCCAAAAACATGTAAAAATACTTCCATAATAATAAAACATATGATAATGCAACTTTTTATAACAATAAAATAGAATAATCTACCATATAATGAGATCCTATAACATGTCTAGTCATATACATGTGAGAACACCCTTCTATGTTTCATCCCTCTAACTCTATCTAATGGAACATGTCCCTACAAAAAATAATTGTAGGATCCTCCACACATCATCTAAAGTCATATTCATATCCTATGTCAAGAGCTAGAAAGGTGTAAGTATTTGCATCCAATATCTTCACAAGTGAAATAATGAAGTATATACCATATGGCATGGTTCCTAATTGGACAATATGTCCTAACCAAACATGCTTAATGATTTCCCTCTCTACATCTCTCAAATTTAACTACAATATAGTTTCCATATGATGACCATGTCCACACTCCCTCCCAATCATGTTTCCCTATGATTACATGAAAATAAAATATCAATTACATGGAAAATACTTATAAATATTAATTATAGTGATCAAAACTAAACTATATAAATTCATCACTTCTAAAAACACCTACATCATAAAATATACTCTTGTGGTAAATAGTGCCAGTAGGAAAATAGGTAGATTAGGTAAGAATTAGACACCTATGTTAAAGGTAAGATTCCTATATTAGACTCTAAAATATGTTTAAAAATTCCAAAAATATAAAAAAATTATATAAAAAAAAATTAAGATACTAAATTTGATTCAAAAAATAAATATGTTTGAAACATAGTAGTGTCATAGTATCTTCCAGCTATAACACACCCTCCAATTTCTCAAATTATGTATGGCTCACCTATCTTTGTATACACTTTTTAGTTCATAACTAAAAATAATTATCAAATGAGTTTCAAATGAATTCTATGATTGAAAATTCAACCTATTTATATTTACCTAGTTTTTTCTGTAAAGTATGGATTCCAAATTTTGGATTAATCCACTATAATATGGTGATGTGATATCTTGAGACTCTATATCATTTTAAACTCTTATAAATTTGTTTTATAAAACACACTATAAATTAATCATCACAATAATAATTTCATAGTAAATCAATGTTATATTATAAGACATATATTATGCATGCCTATCTCTAAGGCTTTTTCATTACACAAAGTCTTATTTTAATCAGAATGACTAGGGGAAAATGAATGCATATGATACATTAAGAAAATTACATTTCATAATAAAATATAGTACTTATATAAAAAAATCCTATCTATGATAATCCATCACTTATTATTTTCACTCATCAACTTGTGGTGGTCGATATAGTCATATACAAAAATAATATCTCCTTAGATTCAAATTCAAACAAATATCAAACTCAAAAACTGAAAAATAAATTATCAATATTAATAATAAGCAATAGAAGGCATACTCAATAGTAATGGAGAGTGAGGAAGTTGGGTGAGATACTGAAGGAACTTAGAATTTTCAATTTCATTATGGGTAGGAAAATAAGAACAAATATATGGAGGCTTATTCAAAGTTAGGGCATGTTAAGCTGAATAACAATAACAACTTGGGAGTTAATACATCTCCATGTGATAAGATTTGTGATAATCCCATGGTATTCCTATCCCCATATGAGGAATACATCCTCATTTATTTAGATAATAATAAGGATAAATAATTGGATCATAATGGGGTACATTCCTCTAATGGACCCCCTATATTAGGAAGATAGGGTGCAGGGAAAATGACAAGTGGGCCAAGACCTATTATATCTTTGTATCATCCAATTGGTTGAAAATAATGATGTATGTGTCTCTATCCTTGAATAAATGATGGAATAGTAGGATGTAGACCTAGATAAATCCATCTTGGGTAGGGTAAATGGGTTTCATCCAAAAATTGATTCTTTCGGTAGTTGGGCTAATTTAACTTGGAAACCTAAAGATCATATGGAAGTGGTTTCTTTGTCAAGGGGTTTTTTATTGATTAATTTTTAAACCCAAAAATAATGCTTCAGGGTCCTCTTAGATGGACCTTGGTTTATGGTCAAATCAAAAATCACCATCAAATTTTGGAAGGCTAAGAAGTAATCTAAGAAACTTTTTAATGGAGGATGTCTTGATGTGGGTCCTCTTCCTAGAACTTCCCTTGGAATGATAGAATCCAAAAGTGATCATGGGTATTGATAGAGTGTTAGGATAAGCCATTGCCATTGAATCAATCACCTTATCTCATAGAAGTATGGTGGTAACTTGGGTCCAAATCTTCCTACCTGATGATAAACTATTGATTCAGTTAATTAAAATCAAATCAAAATATGGCATATGGATGCAATGTATTGATTATGAAAATAAAGCCATCATTTATCCTAAATGCAATATCCTAAGTCATATGCAAAAGGAATTTCCTAAGAAGAATCAAGTACCTATCACTCCTAAGATATCTTAGACCTACAAAACTTCCCCATATTTGAAACACAAATCCAAATCCTCCTTGAATATTGGGACACCCCCAATTGCAATAGATGTAATAATATTGGGACCCTTGAAAGCTATTTCGATTTATGATAATTTTTTCTCTCTTGTTATTTATAATCAATCTTTCCCTCATATTTATCCCATTTTTATGTCAATCATTATTCCTTTATATGGCCTATCCTAACCCCTTGGACTAAAGGCTCTCTCCTTAGGCCCTCTCTACTATATCAGGTGGTGAAAGTCACTCCCCCTAAACATCCCTCTCAGCTATTAAAGGTGAACCCTTGAATTGGCAAGGTTGGCTCCTTATTATATTTATATGATTCCTAAATGGAGGCCATCCTTTATAAGCATACCTAGTTGGGTATTAATTAGGATCATTTCTCTACTTTTCCTTTTACTGAGATCTTGAAGGATAACTACTAAAAACCCTTTCCCATTGATTTTGACCAAGCCCTGAATCCTTCCCCTATTCAATCTCAACCCCTTTCACCTAAAGTACTTTTTATTAATAATTTTGAATAGAATATAAACTAAGGCAAAATTTTAGATGTGATACATGCCTTGGATTGAAGTATACCTTGATTTGATACCCTAGTTAGCACATAAGATTAGCCTTTCAGAGAGGAAGATTTGGTAAAATATATTAACAATAACATGGTGTTACCCAAGGACAAGGGACAATGCTCAAATATCAAATCAAAAATTTTAGAGGATAATCAATATTATGGTTTTATAACCCAATCCAAGAACAATAAAAGGAGAAAGAAAGAAAATGTTGGATTCATACCGAAACCACTTAGCATATCTCTTAGAATAATATTGAAATAACAAAAGATATTTAAAAGGGTTCTCAATAAACCCTTAAAATCAAAAGTGATAATAAATGAAAGTCTTCACATGGAATTTTAATGGGTTAAATAACCCCATAAACTAGAATACCCTCTATAATTTAAGAAAAAGAACTGATCCCACCATTATGCTTGTTTAAGAAACTAATTTTTTTGAATAAGATCTAAGAATATGTTCTAACAAAATATGGAGAAAGGATAATTTTTCATCCTCTGATTCTAGGGGGGTCCTTAGGGGGGCTTGTAGTAATTATTAATCTAGAAGTTTTAAAATGATATTTTCTTTTAAAAACCACTGAATAGGTCTCTATCATTTTAAGATATATAACTAGCAAAGATGAATGGATTCTATCAAAAAATTACACCCCAAATTCCAAAACTATAAGGGAAAAACTATGGGAAGACCTCCTTACATCTCAAAAAAATTAATTTATAATTATATTATCTCCAGTGATTTTATACCCCACTCACCCCTAGAGAAAAAAGATTGGGACAACTAGACATCATAGAAAGCATTTTAGACCTCAATGACTTTCTTGCATGAGAAAAACTAATGGATATGGATCTCAAAGGCATCTTGTACACTTGGTATAATAGGAGGATGAGAGACAATCTAATCTAGGTTTACCTCAATTGATTCGTGATATCTTTCAATTGGAATATCCATTTTTCCAACTCTCTCTCTCGTCTCTACCCATAATTGGTTATGATCACAATACTCTTATGTTTTAAGGAGAAATAATATCCAAACCAAAGAATATTAATTTTATATTCAAAACCATGTGGTTATACCATCCAAAACTAACTAAATATATAAATTAATGGTGTAAAGAATCCTTCTTGGGTTCAGACATGTATATCTTGATTAAAAAAATTGAACTTTTTTTAAGACGAACCTAAAAACATGGAACAAATAAGTCTTTGGTAATAATTTTATTAAAAAAATAACCTTTAGAGAAGTAATTAATGATGATTTTATAACTAATGGATTTATATGGGAACAATGAGTAACTATACCATAAAGAAAAAGAAAATTTGAGTCAGCTCCATAACCTAAAGGTAAAGGAAGAGATGTATTGGTGTCAAAAATCTAGGTGTACTTGGATAAAGGAAGGAGATAGGAACACTAGATTATTCCATCATTCTACATATAAACATATAAATGTGAATATAATAATACAATTGGAAATGAATAATGACAACCTCATCAATGAAGAAGATGAGAATACTTACCACATTATTCAATTCCTTAAAAAGTTACTCATGATAGATGGTTCCTTTGATGAATAAGTTGAAGATAGTTACTTGAGGAACTTTAATGAGGTCATCACCACCTCTGATAATGCTAATTTACTTAAACCTCCAATGGTAGATAAGGTTAAAGGTGAAGTCTTTATGATGGAAGGGTTTAAGGCCTTGGGTTCTAATGGATTCCCCATTTCTTCTTTAAATTTTTTTGGGGCATTGTACATATTAAAGTTGAAGTAGTTGTGAGATAATTTTTCCACTTTAGAGATTTATTAAGAGAAATGAAAAATACATTTTTGGTGCTTATTCCAAAAAAATAAATGAAAATAATCTCTAAGATTTTTGACCCATTAACTTATGCAATATAATCTATAATATTTGCTCAGTCATATTGGTAAAAACGTTTACACCTCTTCTGTAAAAGGTGATTGGGGAATAACATGAGGCCTTTGTCTATGGAAGACAAATAAATGATGGCATTATCACTATCCATGAATCTATCAACTCCATCTCAATATCTTCAAGACAAGGCATGTTCATTAAACTCAACATGAACAAATCTTATGATCGAGTATATTGAAAATTTTTAACAAAAATCCTTGAGAGACTAGGATTTAATTAGGACATCAAGAAAATTACTCTAAATTTAATTTCCATGCCCAAATTCTCCATATTAATCAATGGATTTCCCAAATGTTACTTCTCAACTTTTAGAGGTTTAAGATAGGGGGATACTCTTTCTCCCTATCTCTTCATCATTATGGTAGAAACATCAGGAAGAAGTCTATTGAAGGCCCAATCGCAAGGTTATATCAATGGTATCTCAATGAGTATCAACACAAATCCCATCACCCATGAACAATTTAGGAATTATATGATTATCTTGGGAGAAGCCTCAATCTAGGAAGCCAAGTAACTTAAGCTCATCCTATAAAACTATGAACTAGCGTCCAACCAATGCATTAACTTATACAAGAGTTACTTATTATTCATCTAAACTCCTATTATACTATATAAAAAGATCACAAGCATTTTAAAATGCTAGGTGAGTCATCTTCCAATAGATTACTTAGGCATTCCCCTATTCAAAGGTAGAATGAATCCCAATTTTTGGAAACAACTCATCACATAGAATCTAAAGAAAACTTATTGGATGGAAATGTCACATACTCACTTATAGTCACTTAGGAAAGTAAATTATAATTAATTAAGGCCTAAAGAAAGAGCATCCTTGTATATTTTATGTTAGTTTTCTAGATGCCCTATAAAGTAGCTACTAGGATATAAATAATCTAAAAAAAATTATTATGGTGTGGCACATATAATCATTTTAGATACCACCTTGTAGTTTGTAAAAAACCATGCCTCCCTAAAACAAATGTGGGTATAGGGCCTAGAGGGATTAAAACTATGAATCAATCACTTTTTGTTTTAATGGGTTGGAAACTTATGAAAGAAGATAGAGAATGGACTAGAATTGATATATCCAAATGCTTGGAAGGAAATGAGGAAGATTACTTCATCTGGGAAGAAGGATTTACTGATGGGTCTACCTTTTGTAAAGTCATCTATAATAGCAAGGGCCTTATGAAAAAAGGAGTTAAATGTCAAATTAGTAATGGGGATAAAATTAACTTATGGGATGATTACTAGATCTCCAACTCTTCCCTCTCACCATAGGGGAACTAGTCCAATATCTATCTAAACTTCGAGGATAGATGGGGTATCATGGTTAAGGATTACTAGGAAGATAATGGTGGTGCAAAATCTTGGAATTTCCTCTCCATCAATGGTAACATTACTAAATATTCCCAAGTGGTTCAAGATTTTAATTACTACCTTAGCCAAATCCACATTTCCATCTTCCTTAAGGATGACCACCTATTATGGGTGGCTAAAGAAAATAGGAAGTACTTGGTAACTTCTAGTCTCCTTGCTAACCTTGATTTGGAGGATGAGTGGGAATACTAGAAGGAATTATGGATTAAACACCTCAATCTTAAGGTTAATTTTTTCTTCTTTATGGTGGATTAGGATAAGATTCTCATAGTGGACAATTTGATAAAAATAGGTCTCATTTTACTTAGTAGATGTCCCCTATGTAGGGAAGTAAAAGATTTGGTCCATTATTTGTTCTTATCTTGTCCCTTCAACTTATGAATTATAGACTAGATCTTGTATAAATTTAATCTATCTTGGGTCAAACCTAATAACATATTTGATCTTATTAATCAATGGAAGCCAACCTATATCCTCCTATCCCTCTCCTTTCTATGGTCCCTTTCCCTCCCCCATTGGTCTTGGGCCATATAAGAAGCCCATAATGGTGTTATATTTTCAAACAAAAAACACCTTTCTAAAGAGGTGTTTCTTCAACTTTTCCAAGACATTATTAAAAACTATAGGTATTTTTCATGAACTAACAAAAACTTGGGTTTTTCTACTAAACTAATAAATTTTAGGAGATGGGATGTGGAACAAAAAATCATTTCTCCTTCAGAAAATTTGTTGAGAAAATATGTTAGGTGGAAGCCACCACTAGAGGATTGGTTAATTATTAATTTTGATGGTGCTTCAAAGGGGAAAATTAGTCCTACAAGTGGAGGAGGAGTCATCAAAATTTTGGCATGGATATTTATTTTTGCATATGCTGGTCTTATAAGAATTCAAAATAACCATGTATACAAAGCAAAGGAAATGATCTGGGGTATTTAGATTGTTTCCCAACTTAATATGGGAAGAGTAATCATCAAAGGATATTATATTAACATCCTTAATGACTTGTATGGTAATAATAACCCTTAAAAAACCATTAAATACCTCATCAATGATTATATGAGTCTATTAAGGAGATGGCAAACCCACCCATCATTCATACCTATCATGAAGGAAATGGGGTGGCTAATATACTTGCTAACATTAGAATCAACATTCCCCTTTTATATATCTAGGACAATGGTAGCCACATCCTAACACACATCATCAAGGCAATTCAAAATTAATCTATCATTTCATAGGGTGCAAGAGTGGTATCCATGCATGCAAAATTCACATCCAAAGCATAAGGCTTTAAAAATCATGATTTTTTATCATAATCTCACATGGGGATTTAATGTTACAAGATAGGGTAAATATAATTCATTAAGGCACTTTTACATCATAAATATCAAGCACTACTAGGGAAAAATAGAACCCAAACATCCTTCTCACATAAAAACATAGTATGGGGGTCATAGGGATAGCCTTGAGTTGAACTCATGATCAAAGGTTTGAACCAATAATAATTTTTAGAAAAAATTGCATAAAGGGGGACTAAAAAAATATATGTAGAGGGTTATAGGACATGATGCATCACTTTCAAAGGAGTTCATGACTACCTATAATAATAGAATCATAGATATAATGGGGATTAAAATCTTTATTATTGAGGAACTAATTGGCATGGTTACAAATATGTCTTGTGAGGGGTCAAAATCATTTAAATACCAATCTAAGAAAATGTTTTTGATATAGAGGTTCTTCAAGAATAATGAGACCATAAAAAATAACAAGAAGGGATTCCCATGAATGTACCTACCAAGATACTGACTGAAGGTGTGCCAACAAATCATGAAACATCTTAACATGGAAGGTAATTTTAGGCTTATATTTTTACACCATTTTCTACTTCTTAATAATTTCCAAGGTTTTAATATTATATTTCCCTAATTTATAATTAATTACCTTAAATTCATGTTCCTTTCCTTTCAAATAAATGAAGTGAATAATGTCATTCATCAAGGCCTTATCTTATTGTTGGTCAAACATGGAGAGACCCTACATAGTAAGGAAGTCCCTTTGAGAGGGTCTTATTTGGAGGAGGAATCCCACAAGGAAGACCATACCATATATTTCCATCATCATCTAGCCATCCCCTCTCCCAAAATCCCCTTCTCTAAGATCACCATGAGATAACTCCCTCTCCAACTCATAGTAACCAAAACAAAACCCATTACATTTGAGGAGGATAATACTATGAATTCTTATGGAAAAGGTAAGGCCCCACTCTCTGAGGTAATTAGGATGAATAAAAAATAACTAGAGGATTTCAATAATAAAATTCATGAATGTGGAATTGGTCTAGAAAGACTGATAAAGTAGTGGAACTCCATTAATAGGGAAGCTACCAAAATGATATAGTCTTTTTCACAACACACTGAAACTAAAGGCACTCCATAAAAATAGGATACTTAGGGAAGTAGATGTCCATTATCCAAAACCATATCTAAAATCACTCCTCAAAAATATGCCAGAGAAGGAGATTCCTTATAAGAAATTGAGAATGATTATATTGAAGGACATTGGGGAAGGATCGAGTAACAGAAAATTTAGGAAAAGATCACTAGGAATTGACTGATGGATAAGGTGAAGGACATCGATATCAATAAGGCACTCATGGAGGATTAATTCATCCTTGATTAATTTATCTATTCTACTTTCTATATTTTATATTTTGAACTGGTAAGTAACTAGTTGTTTTTGTCTTATCATACTTTGTTTCTCAACCCTTGTGGCTTGCTCTCTTTTATTATACTTTTTCTCATACTCAGGTTGCATTTCCTTATAAAACCTATTAATTTTACCCCATGAAATAAAAAAATAATTGGTAAAACACATTTAATAATCAATTATATGGGTAACTTTACTACTTGTGTCACTATGAATCGACCATCTTCCATAGATTATACATTATCACATACACTTATAATCAAATGATCAAATTAACTTACTATGACATAAATCCCTATGTGAATGATTGTAAAAAAAAATATTATATTTAAAATATTGTAAATTATGTATATATGTGTTTATTTTTATATGAATGTATTCAAAACATTCCTCCCTCTTATCAAAAGGATGACATACATTGTGACTCTTTCACAGACTTGGATTTAGATTAGATACTCAGATTGGATTAGATTATTAGATTTACACGCATTATTTTAGATTAGCACATGTATAAATACAATATTAAATATTATTATAGATTATAATAGATTCAAAAATATTTAATATATATTGGGGGCATATGCAATACATTCTCCAAGTTTATGAATCTCAATTAACATATTTTATGATACTATTATGCAGAGTACATAACTCGAATTATATAGGCTATTATATTGGGGGAATATGTGAGGTGTATGTGACACATTTTATATGTTTATGAGTCATAATATTATATATGATTATATTTTATCAAAATTGATATGCCTCAAATTGCATAGCTTATTAGATTGAGGGAATAAACATGGAATACTTTACACATTCTCTAGGTTTATATGTTGACAATTCACATATATTATGATATTTTGGCACAATATACATGAATAATATTACACTTTTTATCAATTTATGGATATTTTCAAATCATATGTGGACATTATAGAGTAGTATTTACTTATATCTACTTAGGTTCTACTTAGTTACTCTTAAGAATTACTTAAGTTAAATTATCAAATATATCTACATTGGAAGATTTAAAATTACTAAGGATTAAGAAATCATTATTTTTTAAAACTTAGGTTTTAATTATCAAATTTTAACATAATATATGGTTCTATATCCATATCTAGTGATCAAAATATTATTCAATTATTCTCCAATAGTATAATACAAATAAAGGCCCATTATCTATAGGACTAACTCACTTAGACCCATTGAATATCTACTATAGTGAAATGAACACACTCCATGATCAACATAAACCTAAATACTCCTAATTTTGGTAATTACTTGATTATTTTTATCTTTAATTATGACTATACTAATTCATATTTGAAAATTAATCTATTTGACTACCCACATCTTATCTCATAGGTTTGCTTGGATATTATGAAGTAGTGGGGAAATGAAAATTAGAATATCTCCAATGTAGGTTTTCATTCTCTTTTTCCATTTAAACTATATTTTGTTATTAAATTTAAATATTAGACTAAATGATTGTATTTTTAGACACCCAAATTTAGTATAATCCTTGTCTGTATAATGTCTTTATTTGAATTTACATATATAGACTCTTAATGTGAAATATGGAACTTATTAGGGGCATCCATATTGGTCTTGTGTCTCCTTCTCTAATTTAGTGTACTAAAAAATATTTTGTTTTAATATTTTCATTTTTCATAAATATATCATAGGGATTCCTAGTCTAGTTCTCTTATTTCTAAGTTTTATGTGAAATTAGTAAAGTTTCAGTGATCTTAGATGGTGCGAGCTATCAACAATATCCAAAGTTACCAAAATTGTCTTATATTTTATTTTAGATATATTTTTAGACATGCCAATATTTAATTTTCTTTATTTTATCCTTGTAGGTCTTCTTTGTTCATCTTGTGTATGTAAATAGTTACCCATTTCAAAATTGTAAACCCTATATGTGTGTGTGTGTGTGTGTGTGTGTGTGTGTGTGTGTGTGTGTGTGTGTGTGTGTGTGTGTGTGTGTGTGTATATATAAAAATTGTAAACCCTATATATATATATATATATATATATATATATATATATATATATATATATATATATATATATATATATATATACACACACACACACACACACACACACACACACACACACACACACACACACACACACACACACACACACACACACACACACACACACACACACACACACACACACACACACACACACACACACATGAAGATTAGTTTATGGAAACACATCAATTGATTAATAAAGGTACACTTATATTACATAACCATCTATCTTAATATATTAAAGCATTGAAGTTTCTAAAGGATATTTATTTTCATGTGTGTACCAAAGGAAAACCTAAGATACATTTTTATTAAAACATCATTCATGTTATTTGGCACACACAAATGATAGTGAGATAAATACATGTAGTTTTAACCCTAGTCAAAGTATTGTAAATGTAAAAAAACTCAACTAGTCATTGGGGATTGGATGAGGTCAATCCAACCCAACCCACTAACCCCAATTTTTTTGTTCACATTGGTCTCAAGAGTGAAATCTAGGGTTTGAATTAAGGATAATACCAAAAAAAAAACATTCATGGTTAAAGGTATTTGAATACACATAAGTCACATATATACACATACATAGTAATCTAAACTATCGAATACCAACACATATGTCCTAGAATAATCTAGTATATAATAGATAGATCTAAATACTATAAGCATCTAAATAATGTTATTAGTGTCCTAAAAATGACAATAATATATTTCACAATTTGAGATAAAATAGAACTCATTAA